>PVLD010005614.1:0-110135 GCA_004027595.1 Dinomys branickii | reverse complement strand
TTGGAAATTAATGACAATGAGAACTCCAAAAACCGCATAAACACTTGGAAATTAGACAACAACCTCCTGAATAATCAGTGGGTCACACAAGAAGTTAAAGAAGAAATTAAAAAATACCTACAAACAAATAAAAATGCAAATATAACTACCGGAATCTGTGGGATGCAATGAAAGCAGTCCTCAGAGGGAAATTTATAGCAATGAACTCATATATAAAGAAAACAGAAAGAGAGAAAATAAATAGACTAATGCTACACCTCAGACTCTTAGAAAAAGAGCAACAAGCCAAACCAAAAGCCCAAAGAAGGGAGGAGATTATAAAACTCAGGGCAGAAATTAATGCAACTGAGATGAGAAAACTCTACAAAAAATAAGTGAATCAAAGAGTTGGTTTTTTGAAAGAATAAATAAAATTGATAAACCCCTAGCCAACCTCAACAAAAAAAGAAGGGAAAGATCTCAAATTCATGCAATAAAGAATGAAAAGGATGAAATCACTACAAATCCTACAGAAATCCAAAAGATTAATACCTACTTTGAAAATCTTTACTCTCATAGGATAGAAAATTCAGAAGAAATGGACAGATTCCTAGAAAGCTACAAATTACCAAAATTGAATCAGGAAGATTAAAAAATCCTGAACAACCCAATATCAATTAATGAGATTGAAAACGTCATTAAAAACTTACCAACAAAGAAAAGCCCAGGCCCTGATGGATTCACAGCAGAATTCCATAAAACATTCAGAGAAGATTTAATGCTAGCTCTCCTCAAACTCTTCAATGAAATCGAAAAGGGAGCAACTCTCCCTAACACATTTCGGGAGGCAAGTATTATACTGATACCAAAACCAGAGAAGGACCCAACCAAGAAAGAACTATAGGCCAATCTCCCTAATGAACATAGATGCAGAGATACTCTACAAAATACTAGCAAATAGAATACAGTGAATCATAACAAAAATTATACACCATGACCAGGTTGGATTTATTCCAGGAATGCAGGGATGGTTCAATATTCGCAAATCAATTAATGTAATACATCATATCAATACAGGCAAAGACAAAAACCACATGATCATCTCAATAGATGCAGAAAAGGCTTTCAATAAAGTCCAACATGCATTCATGTTAAAAACCTTAGAAAAAATAGGAATAAATGGCCTCTACCTCAATCTGATCAAAGCCATCTATGACAAACCAACAGCCAACATCACACTAAATGGACAAAAACTGAAAACTTTCTCTTTAAAGTCAGGAACAAGACAAGGATGTCCATTGTCACCACTCCTATTCAACATAGTTCTGGAAGCATTAGCCAGAGCAATTAGACAAGAGAGAGAAATAAAAGGAATAAGGATAGGAAAAGAAGAAGTTAAACTATCACTGTTTGCAGATGATGTGATACTATACATGGAGGACCCCAAAAACTCCAAAAGAAAACTCCTGGAATTAATTGACAAATTCAGCAGAGTAGCTGATACAAAGTCTACACCCAAAAATCAGTAGCATTCCTATACACGAACAACAAACAGACTGAGAGAGAAATTGAGGAAATCATACCTTTTACAATAGCACCCAAGAAACTGAAATACTTAGGAATCAATCTAACAAAGAATGTGAAAGATTTATTCAGTGAAAACTACAGTACACTGAAAAAAGAGATCAAAGAGGATTTCAATAAATGGAAAAACATCCCCTGCTCATGGTTAGGAAGAACCAACATTGTGAAAATGGCCATATTACCAAAACTGTTGTACAGATTCAATGCAATTCCCATTAAACTACCATTAGCATACCTCACAGATCTAGAGAAAATATGCCTCAAATTCATCTGGAACCAGAAGAGACCCAGAATAGCAAAAGCAATCCTGGACAACAAGGACAAGTCAGGTGGAATCACAATCCCTGACCTGAAATTATACTACAAAGCTACTGTAATAAAATCAACCTGGTACTGGCTAAAAAACAGACCTGAGGATCAATGGAACAGACTGGAAGATGCAACCATAATGAAAAACCCACTCAGCCACCTAATATTTGACAAAGGGGCCAAGCAAACTCACTGGAAAAAAGATGACCTGTTTAATAAATGGTGCTGGAAAAACTGGCTTGCCTCTTGCCGAAAAATGAACATAGACCCAAATCTATCACCATGCACCAAACTCAGGTCAAAATGGATCACAGATCTCAACATTAAAACAGAAACTCTAAACCTATTGGAAGAGAAAGTAGGTAAAAATCTTGAAGACATAGGAGTAGGCAGAGAGTTCATGAACAAAAATGAAACTGCAAGGGAAACACTTCAAAGAATCAATAACTAGGACCTCATTCGACTGAAAAGTTTTTGTACATCTAAAGAAATCACCAGCAAAGTAAAAAGAAAACCCACAGATTGGGAAAAAAGCCCAGCTGGCTGTCCCTCAGACAAAGATCTTCTATCTAGAACATACAAAGAATTAAAAAATATGAACCTGTCCAAATTCAAAGACCCAATCCAGAAATGGGCATCTGAGATGAATACACAATTCTCAGACAAAGAAATACAAATGGCAAATAAATATATGAGAAAATGTTCCACATCTTTAGTCATTCGAGAAATGCAAATCAAAAAACATTGAGATTTCATCTCACCCCAGTGAGACTGGCCAGTATGAAAAAATCATCCAATAACAAATGCTGGCGAGGCTGTGGAGAAATAGGGACTCTACTACGCTGCTGGTGGGATTGCAGACTGGTGCAACCACTGTGTAGAGCAGTTTGGAGATTTCTCAGCGAACTAGGTCTAGAGGTTCCATTCAAACCAGCTATTCCCCTTCTGGGTATATTCCCAGAAGATCTGAAAACATCATATCACTCTGATATATGTGCACCCATGTTTATAGCAGCGCAATTTGTAATAGCTAAATTGTGGAAGCAACCCAAATGTCCATCCACAGAGGACTGGATTAAAAAACTGTGGCATTTTTATATAATGGAATATTACTCAGGTATAAAGAGGGACAGATTTGGGGCCTTTGTAGGCAAATGGTCACAATTAGACACCATACTCATAAGTGAAATAAATCAGAGGTACATGTGCAAGCACTGTATTGTGTCACTGGTGTAAGAATCTGAGGGTGGGAATATAAACTAAGAGACATGAAGGAAATCTGTTCAAAAGTGAAGAATAGATGGGATGAGGGAAAGGAGAAAAGAAAGAGGCAAAAATATATGTATGTTTGTACATATATACATATGTGCAGGATGGCTAACATGGTTCTACTATTGTCTTATGTCACTTGATGGTAAGAAATAGTTGATGACTGGTTGTTTGATCAATCTTGTATGTCTATGTGTGTTTTCCTGAGCATACAGTTTGAAGATATCAATATGCAATGCAACAACTATTGTTGGTTTCCTGTTGCTTTGTCTATAATTCAATTCTGATTATACTGTTATTGTGCTACTTTGTGTCTCTTTGTTAATGCTTTCTGCTTTTTCTTTCTTTTTTTGCTTTGTTTTTTCATGTTTTTTGTGTTTTTATTGTTTTTGTTGTTGTTGTTGATGTAGTTCTTTTTCTTTCACACTTTAAAAAGAAAAATTATATAAAAAAATGAAAAAGGAAGGAAGGGATAATTATCTATGTATATAAGTAAGTATGTATGTATATGCAGCATATCTAACATAGTTGTACTACAGATTTAGGTCACTTTATTGTAAGGAATAGTTGATGATTATTTGTTTAATCAATTTTGCATGTGTATATCTGTTTTCCTGAGTATACACTTAGAAGTTATCAATATGTAATGCAACAACCATTGTTGATTCCCTGTCACCTTGTCTGTACCTCAGTTTTGATTGTACTATTCTTATGCTGCTTTGTGTCTGTTTGTTAATATGTTTTTGTTTCTTTACTTTTAAAATAAAAGTGAAAAAAAATTAATGGAGAAATAAAATATTTCCATGCTAAAGAACAACTGAAGACTTTCATGAGTGTGAAACCAATTCTACAAAGAGCACTAAAAGATATTCTAGAAAGGGAAAGAGAGACCACAACTTCAAGAACAACAACAGAAGGGAACCACCAAGCAGAGCAAACAATTAAACAGAGGGAAGAAGGAGTATCCAACAGCAGGAAAATAACATAAGAAAGATAAACTGACACATATCAGTTATAATCACAAATGTAAACAGTCTCAATGCACCAACCAAAAGAAGCAGACAAGCAGAGTGAGTCAGGAAACAAAATCTAACTACATGCTATATACAAGAAACACATTTAACTCAAAAGGAAATTCATAGACTGAAAATTAAAGGATGGAAAACAATATGCCATGTGAAAGGAACCAAGAAAAAAGTGGATGTAGTTATTCTGTTTGCTAACAATGGGAACTTCAAACCAAGAACAATTAAAAGAGATAAAGAAGGTCACTTCATATTTGTGAGGGGAAAACTTCAAGAGGAAGAGATAACAATCATAAACATCTATGCACCAAATAGAGGAGCACTCAACTATATAGACAAATTTTAACAGACATGAAAAATGAAATAAGCAGCAACACAATCATAACAGGAGACTTTAACACCCCATTGTCACAAAGAGGTAGATCAACTAGACAAAAAATCAGCAAAGTGATAACAGAACAAAACCAAACTTGTGAACAAGTGAACTTACAGAGTGTTCCATTCAACAGCATCAGAATACACATTCTTCTCAGCTGCACATGGGATGTTCTCTAAAATAGACCATATGCTAGCAAAAAGAACATGTTTAAGTAAATGCAAAGGAATTGAAATTATCCCATATATACTATCAAACCATAATGTGATAAAATTGGAAATTAATTATAAAAGAAATCACAAAAACTCCATAAACAGTTGGAAATTAAATTGCATCCTCCTGAACAATGAATGAGTCACAGATGAAATCAAAGTAGAAATTAAACACTATTTACAATCAAAGGAAAATGTAGATACAACTCACAGGAACCTGTGGGGTGCAATGAAAATAGTCCTCAGAAAGAAATTTATAGTGGTGAATTCTCACCTCAGGAAAACAGAATGAGCACAAATCAACAATCTTACACTGCACCTCAAGCTTCTAGAAAAAGAATAGCAAGTCAAAACTAAGCCCAAAACAGAGAATTATAAAGCTCAGGGCAGAAATTAACACAATGGAGACTAAAAACAACAATACAAAGAATTAATGAATCAAAGAGTTGGTTCTTTGAAAAAATAAATAAAATTGATAAACACCTAGCCAACCTTATCAAAAAAAAGGAAAGAAAAAACTGAAATACACTCAACAAGGAAAGAAAGGGATGAAACTACTACAGATCCTGTAGAACATCAGAAAACCATCAATACCTACTTTGAAAATCTTTACTCTCATAGGATGGAAAACACAGAGAAAATGGACAGATTTCTAGACACATATGAATTACCAAAGTAGAATGAAGGAGATATAAAAATCCTGAATAACTGAATATCAGCCAGTGAATTTGAGAATGTAATTAAAAACTTGCAAATGAAGAAAAGTCCAGGTCCTGATGGATTCACAGGGGAATTCTACAAGACATTTAGAGAAGATTTAACACCAATTATTCTCAAACTCTTTAATGAAACTGAAAGGGAAGAAATTCTCCCCAACTCATTCCTGGAGGCAAGTATTATTCTGATACCAAAACCAGAGAAAGATCCAGCCCAAAAAGAGAACTACAGTCCAATTTCCCTAATGAATATAGATGCAAAATTTCCCATTGAGATACTAGAAAACAGAATGCAGCAAATCATCAAGAAGAGTATACACTTGTACACCAAGTGAGAGTATACAGAGTATACCAAGTGAGATTCATCCCAGGAATGCAGGGATAGTTCGATGTATGTAGATCAATTAATGTAGTACAGCAAATCAGTACAGCCAAAGATAAAAACCACATATCAACAGGTGCAGAAAAAGCTTTAGATAAAATCCAACACTCATTCAGGATAAAAACCCTACAGAAAATAGGAATAGACAGCCTCTACCTCAACCTGATCAAAGCCATCTATGATAGACCAATAGCTAGCATAATACTAAAAATCATCAAAAATTGAAAGCTTTCACTTTAAAATCAGGAACGAGACAAGGATGTCCACTGTCACCACTCCTATTGAATATAGTTCTGGAAATATTAGCCAGAGCAATTAGACAAGAGAGAGAAATAAAAGGAATAAGGATAGGAAAGGAATAATTGAAATTATTATTCACAGATGACATGATACTCTACATAGAAGACCCCCAAAACGCCAGGAAAAGATTTACAGATTTAATGACCAAATTCAGTGGCATAGCTGGATACAAGGTCAACATTCAAAAATCAATAGCATTCCTGTACACAAGCAACAGAGAGACTGAGAGAGAAATTAGGAAAACCACACCTTTTACAATACGTCTGAAAAGATGAAATACTTAGGAATCAATCTAACAAAAGAAGTAAAAGACTTACACAGTGAAAATTATAGTACTCTGAAGAAAGAGATCAAAGAGGATATGAGAAAATGGAAAGATATTCCTTGCTCATGGATAGAAAGAACTAGCATTGTGAAAATGGCCATGCTCTCAAAATTGTTGTACAAATTTAATACAGTCCCAATTAAAATACCATTAGTATACCTCACAGATCTAGAGAAAACATTCCTAAAATTCATCTGGAACCAGAAGAGTCCTAGAATAGTAAAAACAATCCTGGGCAACAAGGGAAAGGCAGGAGGCATCACAATTCCTGACTTGAAATTATATAACAAAGTTACTGTGACAAAATCAGCATGGTACTGGCAAAAAAACAGACCTGAATATCAATGGAACAGAGCAGATGTAGACAGAGCTACAAACAGACTCAGCCACCTTATCTTTGAAAAAGGGACCAAACATGTTCACTGGGAGAAAGACAGCCTCTTTAATAAGTGGTGCTGGAAAAGCTGTCTTTCCACATGCTGAAGACTAAAACTAGACGCATGTCTCTCACATGCACTAAAGTCAAAATGGATCAAAGATCTAAATATTAAAACAGAAACACCAAATTTACTGGAAGAGGAATTTGGTGAAAATCTTTACTACATAGAGGTAGACAGGGAGTTCATGAACAAAAACCAAACTACATGGGAAATACTTCAACGAACCAACAACTGGGCATCTAAGATGAATACTCACTTCTGAAATGAAATACTAATGGCAAATAAATACATTAAAAAGTTCAACATCATTAGTTATTAGAGAAATGCAAATTAAAACAATGCTGAGATTCCATCTCACTCCAGAAAGAATGGCTATCATCAAGAAATCAACCCGTAACAAATGCTGGAGAGGGTGTGGGGAGAAAGAAACCCTGCTCTACTGCTGGTGGGATTGTAGATTGGTGAAACCACTATGGAAATCAGTTTGGAAATTCCTCACAAAACTAGCATTGGAAGTTTCACTTATTTCCCTTCTGGGTATTTTCCCAGAAGAATTAAAAACATCATACCACAGTGATACATGCACACACCCACGTTTATAGCAGCACATTTGTTATAGCTACATCTTGGAAACAACCCAAATGCCCATCACCTGAGAAATGGGTCAAAATAATGTGGTATGTTTATACAGTGCAGTATTACTCAGCTATAAAAACGGATAACCTTAAGGCTTTTGTAGGTAAATAGATGGAACTGGAGACTATACACATAAGTGAAATAAATTGGACCCACATGTGTAAACATATTGTTTCCCTGGTGTAGGAACCTGAAAGAATAAATAAAATTAAAAATGTACAATAGATAATAGGAAAGGGAAAGAAATTACTCAAAGGAAGGCTATATATATGTGTGTGTGTGTGTATATATATATATATATATATACATATATATATATATATATATATATTTGATAACTGTACAGCTAATGTCTGATGGTATATTGAAAAGAACAGTTAATGCTTAAAATTTTTATGTTGTGACCAATTTTGCACGCTTATATTATCTCTAATGTTTTATCTAACAATTTTTTTATATTCTCTTTCATGGTTTGAATAATCCTCCATTCTTACATCTGGTAATCTGATGAAGTTGAAGATAACAATATGTAATATAAAAACCACTGTTAATTTCTATCATTTTGTCTTGAAACCCTGCATCACTTTTAATGTTCTTGCTTTGTTTTGTTTGTTTGTGATGTTGGTATGCTGCTATTGTTCTTTTTTCTAATTTACTACTCTCTTTAAAATAAAAAAAAGAAAGATAATTTTTCAGGGTACATCAGTCTGGGCTGGAAGTTGTTTTCTTTCTGGACTTGAAATACTTCACTCCAAGCTCTTCCTGTCTGACTTCCAATTTCATCTCTCATTGTATTCCAGGCTTGTCTTTGCTGTGCCGGGGGTCTGGGGTTGCATTTTGCATCTGTGTCTTGTCACTTTCTATTTTTTCTTTTCTATTTTATTTTGTTTTCTATATTGATGCTTGCCAATTTCTTATGATAGACAGCTTTACCATTAGTATTGAGCCTTCCCTAGGAGATATCTGTTCTTCAGAGGTGTCCTCTGAATGCAAGTGGTTTTTTATAGCTATCTCAAGAACCTAACTTCCCAATTTGTAAAGGATGAAGAGTTACTATTTGGCTCAGCATCCAATTCTTCGGAGTTGCGCTATGATGTTGATTATGACCCCATACAATCACAACATTATCATACAGGGAAAAAAATTGATTATAACATGTATGACATCCCGGTTAAAGTAGTACAGTTAGTAGAAACAAGTCCCAAGTACATCTGAACTACTGACAAACTATGGTAACCAGTAACCTTCCACCACAGGAACAAACCCTATAGTGATATAATAAAATCAAACATATATCATTTACTTGTATACCATGATTTCCCCCTTAATGGAGTACTTTTATCCCTTTCCATTGGATGGGGGGGTGAAGGTGGGTAGGGGCAGGATAAAGTGATGAATGAGGTCAAATATAGTAGAGTCAAAGCTGGAGGTCAAAAGATGATCACTTGAGTTTTGGGAAAGTGGAGGACAGAGAAGGGCAAGAATGAAATAGAATGTGAAGGAGTAATCAGAAAGGACAGAGACAATGTTTACTCACTTGAAAGTTGAAATTCAAAAAGTAGTTGAGGAAAGATAGAGGATCAATAGTAAGAAAACCCAAAAAGAAAGGTAAGAAATCTAAACAATGAAAAAAAAGGAAAAAAGAACAGAATGAAAGAGAAGGAAATAAAGAATAAAGGAGACCAGAGAAAGAAAGAACAAAAACAAAGTGAAAATAACCACAAAATACAAAGCCGAACAAGATGACATCCAACCAGACAGGAAAAGGATGGCCAATCAGACAAGCAAGGGAGACTAAAAGAAGTGAAATAGTGTGGGTGATTACACTTCTGTGAGTGTCCATGGGAGATCCCAGAAATGTGCTGTGTACTCCAGCCACGTTTGTCATAGGAATTGTGCTAGGTATGGAGATGATCTTGGCCTCTGGAGGTGGGGGCTGGGACTGGTCTTCTGTTGGTCTCTGGAGTTCTCCAGAGTCTAACTACTGGCTCTTCACTTTGCTGGTCTTGCTGATTACTCCACTCTCTCAAAGGTCCCAGCCATCCTGTGTCTCAAAGTTCTGGTCATTCTGCCCACCAAAGGCGTTTGTGCACCCATGAGCCATGGCCCAGGTGTCCTTGGCTAAAGTAGACTGCAGTTCTGGGTAGTCTTCCCACCAAAGGTGTGTGCATGTCTGTGTACCTGGAAGTGTCCAGTTTATTTCACTTAGGAGTATGGTCTCAAGGTCCATCCATTTAGCTATAAATATAGCTATAGATGTCTCCAGTTTATCATTCTTTGCAGCTGAGTAGTATTCCATTGTATAAAGACACATATTTTTATTTATTCATTTCTTGATGGGCATTTGGGTTGTTTCCAAGATTTACCTATTACAAACTGTGCTGCTATAAACATGAGTACATATATATCACTGTGGTATGAAGCTTTTAATTCTTTTGGGAAGATACCAAGAAGGGGAATAGCAGGGTCAAATGGAGCCTCTAGTCCTAGTTTTATTTTTAGGAAACTCCACATTCATTTCCATAGTGGTTGTACAAGTCTACATTCCCACTAACAGCAGAGAAGGGTTCCTTCTTCCCAACAGCCCTGCCAGCATTTGTTACTGGTTGGTTCCTTGATGCTAGCCATTCTTTCTGGAGTGAGATGGAATCTCAGCATTATTTTAATTTCCATCACTTGAATGGTCAGTGATGTTGATTTTTTTATATATTTATTTGCTATTTGTCCTTTTGAGAGTGTGTATTCATGATAGAAGCCCTTTGATGATTGGGTTTTTAATTGTTTTAATTTTTTAAAATTTATTTTAAAAAATAAAGGAAGGAAAACATATTAACAAACACAACCATTTACAAAATAGCATAAGAACAATACAAGCAATACTGAATTACAGACAAAGTGATAGGAAATAACAATGGTTGTTGTATCACATATTGGTATCTTCAAAGTGGGTTCTCAGAAAAACAGAGACATGTAAACTTGATAAAATAATCATTAACCGATCCTTTCAGTAAAGTCATACAACTCAGTAGCACAACTATGCTAGCTATCCATAGTTTACCCTCCTTTCTGTTCTCTTTTCCTTCATCCCAGTTACTCTTTACTTTTCAGCAGTTTTCTTTCATTTCACAATGTCTATTATACCTCTTAATTGTTTTTCACTCTTTCAGATACACTGAGACAGTACGTTTCTTACACATGGAAGTCTGATTTATTTCACTTATGAGGATGATCTCTAGTTGTGATCATTTACCTGTAAAAGCCTCGAGTTTATCTTCTCCATAGCTGAATAATATTCCATTGTATGAAAATACCACAATTTTTTTTATCCAATCCTCAGTGGACGGACATTTGGGTTGCTTTCACAACTTAGCTATTACAAATTGCACTGCTATAAACATAGGTGCATATATACAACCAGTGGTCCTGTATCCCCAGTCAGTTCAGGGCACAGGCAGAGCCCAGACACAAATCAAAGGGTCAACAATTTGTGGACCACCCGATTCCGTGTCCCCAGGCAGCTCAGGGTGTGCACAGAAGCCAGATGCAGCCTGCACTAGTGGTGATCACAGACTGCCTGTTTCTGTGACCTCCAGGAGGTCAGGGTGTGTGTAAAGCCCAGAGGTGAACCATGGTGCCAGCAGTTTGTGGACCGCCTGCTCTAGTTCCTCAGCAGGCTCAGGGCATGCACAGGGAGAGCTCAAATGTGAACTCTAGTTTTAGCAGTTCCTGGGCCTTGTCAGCCAAAAGCTCCTGTCTGCACCTAGTGCACAGAGGGCGGAGGCACAGAATGTAATGGCCGATTGTGTCTTTATATTTGAGAGATCTCATTTTCTAAATTCTCTGTATGTTCTAGATATCATTCCTTTGACTCAGTAATAACTCATAAGATTTTTTTCCCATTCTATAGATGGTCTTTTCATTCTGTTGGTGGCTTGTTTAGTTATGCAAAAGGTTTTTTAATAGGAGGAGAGCCCAGTTGTTGATTTTTCTAGTATTTCCTATGCAGTCAGGGTTTTGCTCATGAAGTCTTTGACCACAGCTATTTATTTGTTCAAGGGTTATACCCATTCTCTCTTACAGAAGATTTAGTGTTTCTGTATTAATATTTAGATCTTTGATCCATGGGTCTAGTTTTAGTTTTTGGCATTTGGAGTTCCTTCAGCACCGTTTATTCAAAAGGTTTTCTTCCTGTGAATATGTTTGGCCTCTTTTTTTAAAGATAAGATGGATGAGTATGTTTGAAGTTTTTTCTGCCTCTTTTAATCTGTTCCATTGATCCTCAGGCCTTTTTTTTTTTTTTTGCCAGTACAATGCTGTTTTTAATATAGTATCTTATCTCTGTTATAATTTCAAGTCAGTGATTGCAATGCCCCCTGTTTTGCTTTTGTTGTTTAAAATTGGTTTTGCTAGTCTATGTCTCTTCTGGTCCCAGATGAATTTTAGGAATGTTTTCTCTAGGTCTGTGAGGTATTCTAATGGTGTTTTGATCAGTATTGAATTAAATCTGTACAAAAATTTTGGTAGTATGTCCATTTTTACTATGTTGGTTCTTCCTACACATGAGCAAGAGATATCGTTCCATTTTCTGATATCCTCTTCAATCTCCTTTTCCAGAGTACTGTAGTTTTCAATGCACATGTCTTTTACTTCCTTTGTTAGATTGATTATTTTAGTTTTTCAATGCTATTGTGAAAGATGTGTTTCCTCTCTATTTTCTCTCTCAGTGACTTTGTTTTATGTGTACAGGAATGCTATTGATTTTTGAGTGTTAACTTTGTATACAGCTACACTGCTGAATTTGGTTATTAAATCTAGAAGTCTTTTGGTGAAGTTTTGGAGGTCTTTTATATGACTATCATGCCTTCTGTACGTAATGATAATTTCACTTCTTCCTTTTCTACATGTATTCCTTTTATTTCTCTCTTATGTAATTTCTCTGGCTAATGTTTCCAGAAATATATTGAATAGGAGTTGTGATAGTGGATATCCTTGTCTTCTTCTTCATTTTGTTGTAAAATCTTTTAGTTTTTGACCATTTAGTATGATGTTGGCTGGTCATAGATAGATTTTACCAGATTGAGATAAATTCCATAAATTCAAGTTTTCTGTAGGGTTTTCTTCATGAATGGGTGGACTTAGTCAAATTCTTTTTCTGCATCTATTAAGATGATCATATGGATTTTGTCCTTGGTTCTGTTAACATGATGTATTATATTTACTGATTTTTTTATGTTGAGCCATATCTGCATTCTTGTGATGAATCCTACTTGGTCATGGTGTATAATATTCTTGATGAGTTACTGCATTCTGTTTCCCAGTATCTTACTGAGGATTTTTCCATTTAGTCCATTAGGGAGATTGGCCTGTAGTTCTCTTTCTTGGTTGGTCTTTTTCTGGTTTTGGTATCAGGGTAATACTTGCTTCAGGAATGACTTTGGAGTATTGTATCCCTCTCCATTTTATTGAAGAGTTTGACATTAGATAGTGTCTAAATTCCTTATAGAATTCAGCTGTGAATCCACCAGACCTGGGCTTTTCTTTTTGGTAAATTTTAATTATATTTTCAATTCCACTGACTGATATTGGGATATTTAGAATTTTCATAATATCTTGATTCAGTTTTAGTAATTCTCACGTATTTAGGAATCTATTTCTTATGTTTTTATTTTTTTAGAGTAAAAAGATAGAAACCAATCATCTTAGATATTGATGATCTCCTTGACTTCTGCAAGATCTGTTAATTTCACCCTTTTGATTACTAATTACATGAATTTGAATCTTTTTTTTCCTTTTTTGATAAGGTTGGCTGTCAGTTTTATTTAATCTTTCAAAAACTAACTCTTCATTTATGTTTGAATTGTGTTTTTTGTTTGTTTGTTTTGTGTTTTTTTTTTTTTTGTACTTGAAATTGAACTCAGGACTTTGCACTTACCAGGCAAGGGCTTGTGCTGCTGAACTATATCCCCAGCCCCCTATATTGTTTTCTTAATCTCCATTGCATTAATTTCTGCTCTGATATTTATAGTTTCCTCCCTCACAGGCACTTTGAACTTGATTTATTTTTCTTTTTCTGGAAACTTGAGGGTAAACATTAAGTTGTTTATTTCACCTCATCATGTTTTTCTGATGTGAGAGTTCACTGCTACTAATTTTCCTCTTAGGATTGCTTTCATTGCATCCCGTAAGTTCCAGTGTGTTGTATTGACATTATCACTTAATTGTAGGTACTGCTTAATTTCTTCTCTAATTCCATCTGTGACCCAGTGGTTGTTAAGGAAGGTGTTATTAATCTCCATGTCTTTATGAAGTTCTGGTTTCAGAACTATTTTAGAGACTGTCCCATGTGCAGCTGAGAAGAATGTGTGTGATGCTGTAGAGTGGAACGCTCTGTAGATATTAATAAGTCCATTTGTTCATAGGTTTGGTTCAGTTCTGCTATTTCTTTGCTGTTTTTGTCTAGTTGATCTATCTATTTGTAATGATGGGGTATCATGGTGCTCCATTAGAATTGTGTTAGGGCTTATTTAATTTTTCATATTCATTAATATTTGTTTTTTATAGATCAGTGCCCCTGAATTTGGTGCATAAATATTTATGATTGTTTTCTCTTCTTCATGTAGTTTTCCTTTAATAAGTATGTGATGTGCTTCTTTATATCTTTGAGCAGTTTGACTTGAAGTTCATATTGTCTGTGAATAGACCGGGTACCCCTGCTTTTTTTCTGGGTTCCTATCACATAGAGCATTATTTTCTTTTTTTAATTTTATTTATTTATTTATTTATTTTATTTTAAAAGTAAAAGAACAAAAACACTAACAAACGTACACACAGTAGCACAAGAACAGTACAAAAACCAAACTACAGGTGGCAGGGAATCAACAATGGTTGTTGTATTACATGTTGGTAGCTTCAAAGTATATACTCAGGACAATACAAATAGACATACAAGGTTGACCAAACAACTAATCACCAATTGTTTCCCACATCAATATGACATGAGACAACAGTGCAACCATGTCAGCCATCCCACACATACATACATACCTACTCAGCTATCCTCCTCATCCTCCTCTCCTTCCCTTCATCCCGATTGCTCTCTACCCTTGAGCAGTCTCCCTTCATACCTCCCAACCTATATTCTCACCTCCAGGTTCCTACACTAATGATACTATATGCTGTTTACACATGCACATCTGGTTTACCTCACTTATGAGTATGGTCTCTACTTGTGACCATTTGTCTATAAAAGCCCCTAGATTGTCTTTCTTTTTTTAATTTTAAAGAGAAAAAGAAAGCAATAACAAAATAACAGTGATGAAGACAAAAACCAAAACAATATATAAACAATAAAAACATTTTCTATCTTTTGACTTTCTGTGAATTTCTTTTTGAGTTAAATATGTTTCTTGAATGCAATATATTGTTGGCTCTTGTTTCTTGATCCATTCTGCTGGTTGATTTCTTTGGAGTGGTGAATTGAGACCATTTTCATTGGTGGTTTATAATTGATATGTATTGGCTTGCCTTTGTCATATAATTTTCCTGTTGATGATTCTCTGTCTTTCTCCTCTGCTTAAATGTTTCCCATCCCTGGTGGATTATCTCTACTTAAACTGTTGGAATTTTGTGCTTTGTTTTCTCTTTCCAGGATGTCTTTTAGAACTCTGTAGAGCTGGTTTGGTCATCATTAATTTCTTCAGTTGTTCTTTATCATGGAAGTGTTTTATTTCTCCATTAATCCTGAAAGAATTTTGCAGAACACATCAGTACGGCTTGGAAGTTGTTTTTCTTGAGGGCTCGAAATACTTTGCTCCAAGGGTTTGTGTTAAAGGCTTGAAATATTCCATTCCAAGTGTCTGTGTTTAGAAGTCTGCTGTGATTCCATTGGGCTTTCCTTTGTAAGTGATTCGTTTCTTTTTTCTACCTACTTTTAACATTCTGTTCCTATGTTGAATTTCTGGAATCTTGATTCTTTCCTTGGTGTCAATTTACTTTAGTCATGACTAATTGGAGTTCTGTATGCATCACCCTTCTATACATCAAATTGTTTTTCCATGCTTGGGAAGTTTTCTGCTGGTAGTTTTCTAGACAAGTTTTTTATGTCATTTGTGCTGACTCCTGAATTTTCATTGACTCCAACCAGCATTATGTTGTTCTTCTTAGCATTTTCTTCAAGTGTGGGGGTTGCTATCTTTTTGTAATCCCTAACCATGATTCTGTTTTCTATTCTGTCTTCACTTTCTTTCATACAATTTTGCAAACTTTCAGTGGAAATTTTAATTTCTGGGATAGTTTCTTGAATCTGTTTCATGGATTCCATTTCTTTACTATTTGGGGCATTTGTAGTTTCCATTATTTTTTTCTGTGTTCCTGTTCTTTTTACCTATCCCTACTACAGGTTTGCTGAATAAGCCCTTCATTATAATCATCATGTCTTTTTTTACCTGTGAGATTATTTCTGTTTTGATATCCTCTATAGCCTCCCATATATAAATGTTTATTTCTTCTACTGTCATTCCAGTAAATTCAGGTTGATGGCCTCTGATTTTTTCTGTCTCATTTTACCCTGTATTTATCTTTGGCAGGCTGGAAGTCTTGGGTTGAATTTTACTTCTACATCTTGTCATTTTCTATTTTTTATTTTGATTTGTTTTCTGCATTGTTTATATTTTTCTTATGTTAGGTAGCTTTACCACTGGTACTGAGGCTTTCCTAGGAAATGTCTATTCCTCTTAAATGTCTTCTTGGTATAGCTGGCTCTTGGTTTTTGTGTCAGTCCTAAGATCCTATCTTCCCCCTTTATTAGGGATGAGGAGTTGCTTTCTATTTGGCTTAGCAAAGGCTATACTTTCAGGGATCACTTCTATAGTATGTTACCATTTGGCTTAGCCCCCAGTCCTTTAGCATTGGCCTGTGGGAGCTGATTACGACCCCAGATTATTACACTGTCAGCATACAAGTGTGAATAACTGATTATAAGTATGGCCTCTTGGATAAAGTAGCATAATTAGCAATAACAACATCATCAAGCACGGCCTAGAAACTCGTAATCTGTTGTAATGGCTAATTTGGTATCTCCAACCATAGCAGCAAGATCTATAGTTACAGAACGATGTCCAACATAAAACCAGGAATTTGCATGCAGAGGGTTTCTTATTGGTAGGGTGATTTTATCCTGTGGGGAAGAGGAATTTAAGAGGCATAGGGGAGAAAACAGAGTGATTCCTAAAGAAAAATATAGTGGAAGCAAGGCTAAAGGACTAAGGATTATCACCCAAACTTTGGGAAGATGGAGAAGAGGATGGAAGAAAATGAATGAGGAATAAAGCAAAAGAATTTTCAGGGAAAACAGAAAGAACAGAGACATTATTCATTCACCTATAAATCTGAGAGAATACTGAAAGATTGGTGACGAAATATAGAAACAGGACAGAGAAAAACAACCAAACAATAAAAGTCAAAACCTATGCAACCCCTAAACAACATTTTAAAAATAATTGAAAAAGAAATAGAAAAAATTATTTCCAAAAAACTCCTCTGGTTTCCCCAGTTCAGCATTAGTACCCTGATGACTGTGGGATGGGCCACTTGGAAAAGTGTCTCGTGTTGTCTCTGCTGCCTTTGACTGCACAAGACTATCCCAGTCTACTCCACCATTTTTTATTCTTGCATTATTGTTTAATATCTGTAGAGTTTCAATTTTGCAAAGCGAAAGAGACTGTAGACAGATAGTGATGATGGTTGCAAACAACACCAGTGTACTTATTGCCACTGAACTGCTAAACTTGAAGGTAATTAAAACAGTGAATTTTATGTGCTGGATATTTTACCACAATTTTAAAAATACACACATTACTGAGTAACCAAACATTACTAGCTCTGTATGAGACTCCAGAAATCTAAAACACCCTCGATAGCTCACAGCATAGTAAGAGAGGGAGAAATGACCATAAAACAATAGGCCTCAGAATGGAGCTATCCATAAGTGACTCAGTAGCATAAGGAAAGGAGGGGGAAGAAGGTCTTATATGCATTTCATTTCATAAAACCCTCTATAACCTGAATGTATCCATTAATTCATTCAAAGAATAATTACTCAGTAATTATTTTCAGCCAGATACACTTGCATGGAAGTTGTACTTGTTAGGAGAAAAACCCTAAGAGACTTGCTCTGTGGACCAAAGATTTTGCTTCAGACTGGGAAGCAATAAAAGGTATTCCAGAATATAACACACAACCCATTCTCATAGGTGTTCTACAGGTAGAAGCAAGCTTATAAATACCCTCCTGGCAACACTAACTGTCTAATATTTATGGTCTAAGAAGTAAAACTGACTACTCTTTAACTTGCAAACTTTGTTTCCTCCAAGAACAGCGTCAATTTAATATTTACCTTAACATTTCCCTTTTGCACAACAACCTAGTCCATTTTATAAGCCAGTGTTTCTACAACTTAAATATGCACTCAACACATGTGGGGTTCTTAACAATTTGCAACTGCTAAATCTGAGGGTTGAGGAAGGATCTGAAATTCTATTTCTCAAGCCTCCAAGAGGGGCTGATAATGCTGATCCCTAGACCAAATCCAGGTGTCAGGGTCACGGAAATAGCTGCTCATGATGCCCATCTCCATGCATCTGTGGGCCAACAACACCATGTATAAACTCTTACTGCTTTTACCCGAGTAAAATGTCTCCAGAACTTTGGGTGAACTTTTATTTATAATGATAGGGTTTCCATAAAGAAGGCCTTAAGGGTAGGATTAGTTTTGAGTTCATCAACTGCTTTTACTCATGGAAAATTAAGGATTGCCTGAGTTTGACGTGTACTTAATTGCACCATAACAGAAAAAGGGCTTGATCCCCCTTCCATAATAAGTAAATCCTGCATAGTCCTCAGTTTGTGAAAGGTTGCATGGGAAAGCTAAATGTTTAAATGTTGGCCTTTTAAAAATTTTAACTGATGAAGTGAATCAAATGGTTTTGTTTAGAAACAAACATAGCCCCTCAATGAGAAAAATCAATGCATGAGTGCAAAAAAGGAGTGCTTTGTACTCTCATAATTTGTCATAATGATAACTCTATATCCTTAGCCAGTTTTTCTTGCTCCATTTGTTAAATGAGGAAAAATTATTAAATCTAAGCAAGTTGATCTTATTTGTCAAAACACATAGTATATAGCACTAAGCCTCCCCAGTAAGAAATTATTCTTTCCTGGAAGATCAAGTCTGAGAATGCAAGAAAGTAAAAATGTGTCCACAGTACTGCTCCCACAAGTACCAAAATATCATTAACTATTGTACTTAGTTTTTCCATCTTGAGAAGTGAACCAGAAATGTACAGCCAGTGCTCTATCATTAAGTTCTACTTTTCCTTATCCTTTCATTGCTTCATAATATTTTGGTCAAGCTGTCATCAGAAGCACAACACACATTTAAATTCAGGGCTATAGATTTAGCTGAGATCAAGGTATCAAGACTCACATGTGGCAGTAATCCAGTCTTACATTTTCCTCTAAAACAAATCTAGTTCCAGAGAATCCTACAAGATATGTAGCAAATTCCTACCACAGACCTTCTCATTAACTCTCCTTGTTTATTCTTGAGAACTCTTTGGATGGCCAAGCAGCAGAGATTGTGCCCTGAGCTTTCCCAGTGGCATTATAATACCTTATAATCATAGTGTATAATTACAATAGCTTGTAATTGTGATTCTCTCTCTTTCTGTGACTTTAACTAAAATATACTTTTATCAAAGTCTGTCATATCTTTCTGATCAGCCATGCAAATAGTTACATTGTCCAGGATATTAAAGGAAACAGGCCTAACCAAATGGAAGTCAGGCAGAGGCTCGATGGAATGTGATGATTCTACACAGAATATGCTCTGCTCTTCCTTCACTTTCCTCCTGCAGGTTTCTATGAGGATCTCTCTTCTAGGTTGTTATCGTTTGTGTTTAGATGTGTCCTCAAAGTGGAATGCAGTCATTAGTGGGGATTTTTCAGAGGTCACTGGATCTAGAATGTGTGATGCCAGGATTAAGGCTGTGTGATTAAAATTAGTCCGCTGATTGGCTTGGCACCTGCCCTAGACCAGTTAGCGTACAGAGAATATAAAAGGGGCAAAAAGAAGTTGCTATTGTCCATTGTTTGCTTTTGGTGTCTTCTGCCTATCATGAACTATTTCTTCTCTGCAGTGTCCCTCTGCCGTGCCACCCTGCCTTGGAGCCAGCCAACTGTGAGCCTCTACAAACTGTGAGCCAAATAAATCTTTTCCCTTTTAACTTTGGGTGTTGGGTATTTTATCTCAGCAATGAGAAAAGTTACTAGGACAAAGGTTTAGGTTTACAGTGCCCTGGGAGCCAAGCAGAGTAGGGAGAAGCAGGGACAGTGAAAACTGAACAGAGCAATTATCTTTCCCATAGATTAGATGGACTATAGTGTGTGCATGAGAGGCCTCTGAGCAGACACAAGTATTCCCATCCAAAGTCTTCCTTAGCCCAAGTGGGTATGGTGACACACACCTACAAACCCAGTCTTCTTCTACCCAGGCACTGTCCCGAATCAGTTCAACTAACTAGTTGTTACTATAGCTAACTCATGAAAACTGAAAAGTAAAGCCAGAATTTCCATTTTTCCAACTTAACACCTTTATGTTTCAATTTACTGTATTCCTCCCTGTAACTATAGAAAATTCCAGAAATATTTTACACCTTTCCCTAAAGGTGCAGCAAAGCTTCTTCAAATGACAACCAGGAGCTCACTGTACACAACCTGTGTTCCATCAGCTAATGGAAGTTAGAAGTTCACAAGCGATCTCTTCCTAACTCACCATTTACAATGTCTTGATTTCATTATTTTTCTAATAAAAGTAATTGACTTTTTTGTTGTTGTTTGTAAAGAATTGCCTAGGGGAGAAAGACTTCCCTCTCTGAATTCCAAAGCAAAGGATTTTTCCGTTTTGAGATTATTTTCTTCAAGAGTTTAAACGAGTATCAAACCTAGACCCTCAGGGACCAGGACCTCCGGGGCTCCTCTCACTCCACCTGCCCAGGTGCTCTGCATCAGTTCCTGGGGCCCTGTAAAAACACTGCTCCTGGCAACTGCCTGAGAGACCAGAAGATTCCTCCACACGCTACCCTGGGCATTATCTCCTCACCTGTGGGCCCCTGTACCCCAGCAGTACAAAAGAGGAAAAGCAAGTTTGGCTCCTGAGTTAATGGAGTTCTTTTGTTTGTTTGTTTTTGTTTTTGCTATTGAATTGCCAGAGAGAAAGAAACAGAAAGGGTAGAGAGAGAAGTAGAGAGAGAGGGAGAGGGAGAATAAGGAGGAGAAAAAGAAGAAGAAAAAAGGAAGAAAACAGAAAGAAGAAAAGGAAGAGGAAGAAGAGGAGGAGGAAGTCGTTGTTTTATTTGAACACCTAGCAAAAAGGCTTGTATCTTGCTGTGAATAAGGTTATACATTTTTTTCAGCAGTGAGTTCAGTCAATTCAGTCCTACTCTAATGTCAGAACAGCCCAGGAAGGGTTTTCAAATTCTGATGATGTCAAAGCGCGCGTGCGCGCGCACGCGCACACACACACACACACACACACACACACACACTACTATACTAAGGCACTGAACAGCCTTTTGAAAGTGTTATGCCTTCTTTATTACCACATACAATTTGAAAGCATTTCTGGAAACTGCTACTCAAAGGTGGTATAATGAGATAACTTCCTAAGAGAAATGCTTACCAGGGAAAAATGTTGCCTGAGTGTTAAAATGTATTGGTTTTCCTCTTTCACAAAGTTTTCTGTAACTGCTTAATAGGCAAAAACAACTGAGATGAGTGAAAAAAGAAAAAAAAGAATATATATATATATATATATATATATAAATGTACAAGATAGCTAAAATGTACTACTAATTTCTACTGGTTTATTAAAAGGAACACTTAATGTTTAATTGTTTGATCAATCTTGCATACCTATGTCTGATAATCTGAGCAATTCCTTTGAAGGTAACAATAAGTAATACAACAACCATTGCTGATTTCCTATCATCTTATTCTGAAATTCTGTATCATTTTTATAGTTTTTGTGTTGTTTTCTTTTTATCTTTGTTTTTGTTCTTTTCTCTTTAAAAAAAATTTTTTTAAGTTTTCTGGAGAATATTTATTCTAATTTATGGACTAAAGTGTTGCCTGATTCTTCAGCTGAAAATAAAGTAAATTAAGATCATTTTTTTAGGGTACTGTATCATTTTTTTAAACTAGGTCATTATTTGTTAAACATGGTAAACTCAGGTTTCATGAGCACCAAACTCTGTCTGAAAAACTACTATTGAATATCAGTGGACCATTGAGTCACTTTTATTTTTATTAGAATACATACTTAGTTGTGGTCCCAGGCTATCAAAATTTAATTTTGAAAAGAGATATTTATACCATGTACCAAAAGACAAAATTGGAGATTCAAAGTTATTTTCATGAGAGAATAATCACATGAAAGCCCGGATGTCTGACCAGACCGCTGCTCTGGGATTTGATCTGGACTAATATTTCCACCCCCTGCTTCTCCTTCTCCATCCCACTCAACACCTTATATACTGAAAAGTTCGCTAAAAAGTGCTGTGTTGAAGGGACTTTTCTAAAATGCTCGGGCTATATCTTGTTAGCTTGTCTGTGCCACATACTCACGGGGTCTTATTATGAAAAGATGCCAGAAATAGCATTCTTACAGGATTCCCAGTGCGGAAACCACAAGAATGCTGTTCCTCATGGTATGGCAACTGTGCAACAATATGGCGTCATCTGGAAAATTACAGTCTTGGAGACAAATATTTTTCCCTTCTCCAATGATTTAAAATAGACAGGGTGTCGCCCAAAAATTATGCTTTCTTCTCTCCAAGATGGAGGGCTCTTCTTGGAAAGCTCCCTTCAGGAGCAACAGCTTTTGCTGTTGGAACTCCTTAAAGTAAGCACACGCACAAAACTCTCTGGACAGTCCTCAAAGGTTCTGGAAACTACCCAAAACATATAAGTTGAAAGGAAAGAGTTAGAATATGCCTTTATATTTATACTAAACAAAAATTTCTTTTTTTAACTTAACAGGACAACAATTCTTACTTACAAAGAACTTCCCATAGAGTTTGAATTTGGCTATTATGAGCAGTGTCAGCCTTATTATACGAGTTAACTGGATTTTGTGACATTTATTTTGGCTACATTCTATATATAAAAGAATAATAATCCTTCAAGAATGGATTATATACAGGACATTACATACAGGACATTTCCCTGGATTAAGAACATGGGAATAAAATCCCGGAGTAGTAGACAGTGAATTCTATAAGGCTTCCTGTGGAATCTCCATATGCTGAGTCTCCATATGTGAATTCCCACGTGCTGACTCACAGCTGGAGCCCCTGTATCTACTCAGGCTGAACACAAAACAGATATTCAGTGACATTTGGTGGTGGAGGAGGAACGGGATAGTGAGGTAGAGGGAAAAGGAAAGAAAGAACAGGTTCAGGATCTTTATTAATTATGGAAATTTCCTGTCTTTGGGTTCATGGAAAAACCCCTATCCTTCTCACTGATCTAGGGATTGCTTTTCCTCTAGGATAGTAAATAATGCTTCAGGCCCCCACTATATCCACTCAAGCTCCCCTTCTCAGGGCACTTGAGACTTCTGTTTTTCCCTGCACACACTGAGTGACCTCAGAATTATTTATAATATTTGCAATTGCCTAAAAGCTATGTATCCTGGCTCTCAATTTCCAGAGTCTTCTCTGATTCTGACTATGTTTGCATGGGTTAGACAGCTTTTAATGTTTCAAAGGTCTTTAAAAAACAACTTGAGAGAGGTCTTAAATAAGAAACAACCAAATGTAGCATTTTTATGTTGTTGTTTTGTTTTATTTTTAGGAGAAATACTTCCACAGGCCTGAAGGGGGCTACTGGTAATTTTTAACCTCACAGTTACCATTTGGCATTCTTCCCATATTTCTTAGAGCCCTTTAATCTCTCATCCAAACAGGTAAGAATTTTTTTAACTCCCATAAGGAAAAGGATTTGTTAAGGTCCTACATGGAAGCCTACAGAAAACAAACTGGTTGGAACAAGTGCAATACCAGCTTACTCACAAGTAGAGACCAGTGGGCAGGAGGTTTGAGGTTCAAAAAAGCCACTGTGGCTTCAAATAGTCTCTATGCACAAATTACTTTGTTGTTCCCAGAGTCAATACATCACCTTGGCAGTTTCCCAAAATGTCATCTGGAATCTCTGAAAATTGCTCACGGCACAGCCCCACAATGGCATCATCTCAAACTTTTACATTGATATTGACCCAGGATGAAAAGGAAGTTATTTAATGACCAAAAACCAAAAAATTATGTTACATGAAACGCATTTTCTGGCAAAATTTGCCTTCTACAAAGCAGCTGAATGATGATAACAGGGTGCAGAGGTGGGTAGCTGAGTGGGTATCTCTGTTCCCTTAACCTTCATCACAGTAGCACTGGAGGCCAGAGTGTGTCTGGCCAGCTTGGAACTTTGTCTCCCCATATTTCCCACTGGCAAGATGCTTCCCAAAGGCTTATGGCCTCCAGCCACACCACCCTCCCTGCAGTTCAACTGCGTCTCACGCACTGTAAGGGGCTGGACAGTGCTTGGATGAGAGCAGAGGTCAATGTGTATGGGATTCAGGCCCTTTTCAACAAGGTTTTGCAAAACTTGTTCCTTCTTTTCCCTCTTCTGAGTTCATTACTATTCTGGTCTTTGTATTCTCAGCAACCTTTGCCCCTCTAGATTCAGATGAACCTCTGTTTTTCTAAATTCTTCTCACCCTTACTATATCCCAAAGTCTTCCTTTCCCTGCATCTCAATATTTCCTCTCTTGCTACACTTATATTTATTTAAAACCAACATGAATTATCTGCAAGAAAAATTATTAGATAGGTGCAACTAACAGAATCATAAATCACACAATTGGAGAGTAAGATCCGTTCCAGTTCAGGAAACCATCTCCCAGCTGGTTTTGAAGGAGATAGACGAGCACAGCTTTGCTTTCACTCACATGTCCTTTTCTCCTAAAAAGTCCTTTGAGATTAAATAGGAAATGTGGTAGACAGATGTTCAGGCTGAGCATAGATACAGTCAGATGAGACCTTCTCCCCTATATGCACCTTATATAATAAATATAGAAAACAGTCTCTGAAAGGTTTGCCAACACCATCCCAGGCCTTGTGCTATGCAGGAGACCTCTCGGACTCACTCCTCTGTGTGGAGGAAACACTGCTCTCTTGACTAACACTTCCCTATTTCTCCCTGCCCCTGGCCTCTGGCAGCTACCATTCTACTCTCTGATTTTGTAAGTTTAACTCTTTTTGCTCAGTTGTTCATTTGATTTTTATAAAGCGTTTTCTTTAAAATGCTAAGTAAGAACTCTACTCAAGATAGATGCTTGAATAGAAAACAATATTTACATTTTCTAAAGTTCTGAAGAAATATTGGAAACAACTTCCACGTGTTTGGGTCCTTAACAACAGTTACACACCATTGCTCACTTTTCAGAGCAACGTGTATTGTAAATTCTAACTGCTCGCGGCAGATGGAGCTGGCCAGTGTGCGCACACGCATGTGCACATGCACAGACACACACACCACTCCAATTCCACAACACAGTCTACCAGCAGCGGCACTTTCATCCAGCCAGCGACGTAAGCCACTGAATGCAGGTATCAAATTCTGCTGATTGTACCTGCTGAGCTTTTTGGATTTCTATATTGTCTCCCCACTGACACCACCTGCGCGTAGTCAAGGTGTTCATTCAGTTCTGCTCTCACCGTGCAGACGCAGGTATGGATGACATGCAAGCAAATGGACACCTAGCAGGCCAGTCTTCACTGGCCCCAATGCAGCAAATGCATTCAGTGTTTTAGCCTCAGAACCTGACACACAAGTGCTCCAAGCAGCTGACTTAAACATTTATGCTGCTGTTTGGTAAAGACTTTTAAATTAATCATTTGGAGTTTTTTAATGAATATTTTTCTAATTAGAAAAAGAGAAACAGATTTGCATTGAAATTTAAATTAATATGGAAATAAATTTAAGATAAAGTGTGCATTTTAGGGCCCAGAATTGAATTCATATTAAAGGTGCTAGTGGACAAAATCCTTTGAAAATAATAAGCTGTTTATATAAGAAAGAAAAATGCTATGAATGTAAAAATTGATACTTGCATCCATGAAGCAACAACTTATTAAGTTCCACTTTCCAGGCATCACCAGGCACTGTAAACAAGAGCAAGTGGAATTTAGATTTCCTGATGTGTCCTGTATCTGTCTTGAGTAGAGTTCTTACTTAGTATTTCAGAGAAAACATTCTATAAAACTTAAATGAACAAGTGAGCAAAAAAAGTCAAACTCATAGAATCAGAGAGCAGAATGGTCATTGCCAGAGGCTGGGGGTCAGGGAGAAATAGTGAGGTATTAGTCAAGAGTACAGTGTTTCAGCTACACAGAGGAGTGAGGCCTAGAGGTCTCCTGCATAGTATAAGGCCTAAGATGGTGATGGTGAACCTTTCAGAGACCAAGTGCCCAAACTGCATCCCCAAACCCACTTATTTATCACAAAGTGCTAACAGCAATTAAACCCAAATACCGAGGTTTCAGTTTAGCAAAAAAACATGGCAAGTTGGTTGGTGCGCCAGCGGGAGAGCTCCACATGCCCACTGTGGCACGTTGCCATAGGTTCACCATCATGGCCTAGTTAGCACTACTCTGTTACACACTTTTGCTAGTTTTCTAATAGTTTTTGTCATAAATAAGATGAATTGCAGTGAGTAAGAGCAGGAGGAAACTTTTAGAGGGGATAGATTTATTTGTGCCACAAGTTATGGTAATGTTTTACACGGGTGTGTACTGGCCTCCAGTCTCATCGAATTATATACATTGATTATGTACACCAATTGCATGTCAAAATCTTCTACTCCCAAAATTAAAGGAATAAAATTAAATACAAAATAAGTCACTTCCCTTCAGGGCAGTTATTCAATAGCTTACCTTCAGATTCTTAGTACTCAGTACTGTAGCGTTACAGTACATCCACACAGGTAAGGAAATAGAAAGTGCTTAGTCCAGAAGTTTGCCTGTACTCCTACCAAGTCAGCCTAATATAAGATGTTTTTTAGGGATGAGCTACCTTCTAACTATAATCTCTATTACTTCCCTTCTTCTCTAGATCTTGCTGTACTTTTTCATCTCCTTGTCATTTGTAATTGACTTCCCAGTATGCTTTTTTCTAGAAACAAATTTAAGAGGCATTCAGACCAAGCCGGGGCATTTAACGGCTCCCTCCTGGATCACACGGAAAACCGCTACTAACCCATAAAATGCTGCTGCCGTTCTCACCGTTCAGGCTGTTTTTCAATTTTGTTACTTATTCTGTATTACACAGGTTCTGACCAAATCTGCCTAGCTCTTATCTGAGTGTGTACATAAAAATTTTCCCTGATTTCCCAACTGCTCCGAAAATACAACTCACTAGAACAACCTGTCTAGCTTTGTCTTTTTCTTAACATGCTACATCTTGGTTTAAGCCTTTTTGCCTCCACATCTAGCAATATATGACCAAGAATATCCTGGACATGTATTGAAATGTTAGCTGGTACTCCATAAATATGCAAAATTTTTATATTTGTATGGGTAAGTTACAATAATAGATTTAAATTGAATAGTTCCTTACAAAAGGAAAAGAAAAAATATCTTGTGTGGGGGCCAGAATTTCCAGTAAGAACCCATCTGGACCAAGAGAATATGGTTTCCCTCTTTCTAGGAGGAATGTTAATATCGTTTTGAAAAGTTAATCTAAGATGTTACTAAATTTTTTCACCTGCTTTAAAAATATCCTCATAAACCATGTTTTCTTTCTGCACGAACACTGTCACTCAAAAGCACACTGGATTTTAATTGGATAAAATAGTTGACATAAAAATATTAAATAACCATAACACAAGGAATAGAGTTCAGTGCCTTCTCAACACATATCAAAAACCTGTCTTGTTCCAGGTCCACTCTAGGGACTAGATTTTGACTGCAGTTAGGTCTGTATGCCTGATCTTTTTGAAAAGATCAAGTTTCCTTGGGAAGTAACACAGATATTGTTTGGGTTTTGCTTGGGAAGATCCATGAATCATCGCAATCATTTTGTCATCTAATGTGTAAGTCAGTATGGATTAAGTGCTTGCTGTGTTCTTCTCTTCCCTCTGATGGACAGAACACAGTAAGAAACGAGGCCAGCCCGGACAAAGCTGGACCACCCAGGGGTACAATCCATGAGCTAAGAGAAGCAAAGAGGAGCAACAGCAACATTTCAACTTGTCCTGAATAGCACAAGGGTCAGAGGTAGGACTTTACAAAGGTTTGAATGTGTTCCCCAAAACTATGTGTGTTGGCAGTTTAGCCTCAGATTTATATGTTAATGATATTTGGGGGTGAAGTACCCATGATGGGATTAGTGATGTCATAAGAAGAAAAAAGAAACCTGGCTTTTGGCTCACCGCACGTGATGCCTCGTGCCGTGTTATGACACCTGAGAAGGTCTTCAGCAGGCACCAGCACTTCAATATGAACTTCCCACCTCCACAACCATACTTCAAATAATTTCTGTTGCTCATGGATTACTCTGCCTGTGGTACCCCATCACAGCAGCATAAAATGGACTAAGACACAGCTTAATTCCTCACCCAATCTCTTGGTCTAAGTTTCCTCTGCCATCCTCAGCCCCAGCCTTTCCATCTGTCTGACCTGGAGGTGGTCTTAGATTCTGCTTTGCAAGGAGCTTTAAGGAAAATAAAATGGAGATGGTTAACAACACTTGAATGTTCAACACACAACCCCTTTTTAAGAAATAGGAGTTCAAAATCTGGGACCTTCCAGCTGGGCTGAGTACAGCTGTTGTACCCTGAGTCCCTGCCATCCCTTTGAAACAAAAAACAAAGCAGCAGTAATAAAAATAAAATTTGTACTTAAAAAAAAATGTTGGTCCCTTCCCACTCATGTTTATGTATAAACCAAACACCAGCAAAACAAACTGGTGGTTAAACTGGCATTTTAGTTATGAGCCATTGCATTAACCAAACAAGCTAGGGGACACCCACAGGCATCTCTTATTTTTACGGTGCTGGATGGCAGGAAAGCCCAGGTAGGTGTCCAGGTATCTTACCACTCACAGAGAGGCCTGCAATCTTCAGTATTTCCACAGAGATTCATCATAATAAAAATCACAAGGAAGTTTAGAAACTTCAAACAGAGAATTTTCTTCTAAGCTCAAGCTTCAAAACATTTTACAGAGAAATAAAAACTCTAAAGTATGACACTCTGACTGGTTGATGCTATTTTAAACTACCACTTCCCACTCTGGTCATTTAACACAGTTAATCCTCATCTCCACATACAAGGAGAGATATGAATGGGTCAATTCCTGTTTGAAACTTGTTCTTTCCAAGGCCGTCTCTGTTTCTTCAAGCCACTGGGAGAGGGGATTTCCTAACTGACTTGGGAAAATGTAGCTCAAACAGATGACACCATGTTGCACATGAGTCCCTGAGGTTGGCTGAGCAAGCCTGACATCCCACAGTCATCCACAGCTGCACTTTGAAAACAGCTTCTTGAAATGAAATGCAGAGACTGCAGGGGCCTGGCCAGCAGCATTCTGGGGAGGCACCTGTGTCAAGGCAGAGCAAGAGGAGATGGACGGAGGAGTATGCAGGGGAAGTGGGTCTGTGGCTTTAACTGGCGTAACCCATCCCATTTGGGTTAAGAAGTCAATGGAAAAATGATCCCTCCTCAGTTACTTTTATTTTGTTTTTGTTAAAATTTCTTTTGGAAAAATTAAACATCTGGACCTCTTTATGGAAATAGTTATTATGTTCACCGGAAAAGAGTTATGTATTTTTTTTCATAGTGTTTGAATCAAGTTGGTCAGGGAAGATCTGAGGCTGCAGAAAGCCCCGACACAGGGTGCCTGCTTCACTAGCTTTCCAGCATTTTGAAAACAAATCTGCTGAGACCATCCTGGGAAACTGGACTAACAAAGCATTTGTCTTAGCCTTGAAAGGCAGCATTTAACACTTGTGTTAACAAGAAGGCTCAGAGAAGTCCAGCAGGGACAAAATCCCTCTTCCATAGGCATGGAATTCCCTCTTCAGTTTAAATTGGTTGTGTTGCTAGTTGTGGGTACAATATTTATTTCCCTGAAGATAATGTTTCATATTTTAGAAAGGGTAAGGAAAACAATATATTTGTGCTACTTTTTCCATCTGTATCTTTCTTTAGTGGGGTACATTTTTAAAGGGAGACATGTCTGGGGAGAACATGATATCCTCTCACCATTGTTATTTTTAAAAAGACATTATGAAGCAGGTGATAATTTTATACTCTATGAGTACAGCACTCTGTCATTTTGTGTTCTGGCTTTAAGAAGAAGAGATGCCCTTTAGAAACCCTCCTAATAGGACACGCAGTGCTGTCCTTGACTCGGGCAGGTGTTCTGCCTCCCATTCGATCCAGTCTGCACCTTCCCTGCAAGCTTACTGACTCTACAGCCCATTTCAAGAGCCGCAGACATCAGGCCTCCAGCAGACCTGCAGAGCTGTTCTTGAAGACAGAAATCATGCCCCCTCTTCTGGGAGCTCCTCTCACAAGGGCTTTACACAGTGCTTACCACTATTCCCCTCAGCATCAGCTTTGTTTCCTGAGGCTTCATGTACCCAGGGTCAACCAGGGTTCCAACATACTAAATGGAAAATTACAGAAATGACCAATTCTTAAGTTTGAAGCTGCATGCTGTTGTAGTGAAGCACACTAAAACCTTGCTTTGTGCTCTGTTTTGTCCTTTGTGTCTGCACCATGCGCCCTTCCCACCCTGAGGCACAGTAGCTGTCCTGGTTACCAGCTCCACCGTGGTGGAATCCACCTTTCTATCCAGCTTGGATTTCACTTAATAATGGCCCCGGAACACAAAAGTAGAGAGTCAGATTGCCAGAGGAAAGCAGAAAGTGTCCACCTTAAGTGACACAGTAAAAAGTTTTGACAATAAATAATGAAAAAGAAATTGTCTGCTGGGGTGGCTAAGATCTGTAGTAAGGGCAAATCTATTTGAGGAATTGTGAAGAGCAACGAAATCTGTGCTAGTATTGCTGTTGAACCTTATACTGCAAACGTTACAATGCTTAAGATACAGAAGTTGTTACATCTGTGAATGGACGTATAGGGAAAAGCAGAGCGCATACTACCCTCAGTTCGAGGCACCCAGGAAAGGCCGCATCCCTCAGGGAAAAGGGAGGCCTACCATACTCAATAAAGGTTGGTGGAAATGCACAAGTTTAATTCATTCTGGATAATAAAAGCCACAGAGTTTTTCCTATGAAATCCCACCATTGATTTTTATTCTTCACTTGTCTCTGAAACAGAAATGGCTGGAGCTCCACCAGTCCACATTTTTTATCTTGCACGTTCCCTACTGGTCAATTTGAAATCATCCAGATGACCAAAAGGCCTAATACTATGACCAGAGTTCCTATACGCCTGGGATCTTGCCTCTGGATTCAATTTCATCAGGGAAATGTCCTGTTTTGTAAGTGTATCTTATGAAAATGCCTATATTCCTGAAGAAAATAACACCATCTTCACAACTAATGATAATATCCACTCTTAAGCTGAGATTGGCTAAAAGCAAGTTACAATATGAAGAAGCCTGGGGGTTAGGGAGTAAAACCCCAAACAGGGCAGCAGGCAGGGACATGGGCTCCAGAGTCTGAGGGAGCAGGGTTAAGGCCATTTGAAGGGGAAATGGCGGGATTTCTAAAGCCCAGTTTCACATAATTTATACTTCAAAACATTGATAGCAGAGTTACAAGCCAGCACTGCTCTCACCCACAACAGATACACAAAGAACACTTTGAACTCCTTACAAGGAAAGATTTTAGTAAACACAAAACATGATTATCATTATACCTGTTTCCCTGAAAAGATGAGGGGCTTTTATCCAGGTGTCTATTATCCTTCTGTGTCTCTTGCATCCAGGGAGGGCACTTGTAATTCCATGTGTGTTTTGAGAGATTACAGGTGAGCAGCACTGAGCACAAATGGCATAAGATAAGACAGAACACATGGCAGCAGATGAGAAGAAGCCTGGAAGAAACAAGGGGCGTCTTAGTGTGGATTCCCCCAGCTGCAGGACCTCGAGGCAGCCAGCAGAGTGTAAGTAGTTTATTGGAGAGGCATCCCAAAAGGACCTCTAGGGGATGAGAAGAGGACGGGGAAGTTTAGAAAGACAGTTACTGTGAGTAAATGAGATCAACCTGCTGGGTAACTGGGCAACAGGGAAGAATGTGCCTCCAAGTCATTATACTGAGGAATGAGGACTCTCAGACAGTCTTTCTCCAATACTCATCCATCACCTGAGGGCTGCTCCCAGGCACATGAACTGCAGACACTCCTGACCTTCCTTCTATAGACTGGGAGGCAGGGGGGTCACTGGTGCTGGAGAAGCTGTGTACTGGGACAGCGAACACTGAAAAGTGTCAAGCAGGGGGCACACAGAAGCCCAGAGCCACTTGTGCCCACAAATGTCATGCTAAGCCCTGTAGGCGTGTGCACCCTCATACACAAAGCCCTAACCCAGTGGTGGTGAACCTATGGTACACATGCTGCAGGGGGCACACAAGCCAAGTCACCCCAGCAGCTGAGCATCAGATTACAGCACACACAGCAGTAGTGCAGGAACTTTGTGACACATACATGGGTTTGGGGTTGCATTTGGTCTTTAAAAGTTTTATCATCACTGTCTTAGCCAGTAAGACAGGGACTTCAATGCAGGGCCTTCAAATCCATGAACAAGTCCCTATTTTTGGACCCTCCTTGAGAATATCCTCTACTTACTTAGCTTCACCTGACACAATGACAATAACTCCTAAGTTGGTCTCTGTGGTCTTCACTTGTCTGCTGAACACTTGTTCCATGTTTCTAGCTACTGAACAAGCACCATCAACTGGATAAGAACACCTCAGACTCAACATGCCTTATACTCTCTGTTTCCCCAAAACCACTTCTCTCATCCTAGCTCAGCTAATGGCACCACCATTCAACTATTTATGCAAGTTAGAAAGATATAGAAATACAAATGGCAAATAAATACATGAAAAAATGTTCAACATCATTAGTCATTTGAGAAATGCAAATTAGAACAACATTGAGATTTCACCTCACCCCAGTAAGAATGGCTATCATTAAGAAATCAACCAAAAAAAAAAAGGAAAAGAAAAAAAATCAACCAATAACAAATGTTGGTGAGGCTGTGGAGAAATAAGAACTCTTCTCCACTGCTGGGGGATTTCAGATTGGTGAAATCACTGTGGAAATCAGTTTGGAGATTCCTCGGCTAACAAGGTCTACAGGTCCCATTCAATCCAGCTATTACCCTTCTGGGTATTTTCCCAGAAGATCTGAAAACATCATTATCACAGCGATATATGTGCACCCATGTTCACAGTGGCACAATTTGTAATTGCTAAATTGTGGAAGCAACCCAAATGTCCATCCACTGAGGATTGGATAAAAAAATTGTGGTACTTTTATATAATGCAATATTATTCAGCTATAAAGAAAGATAAACTCGAGTCTTTTATAGATAAATGGTCACAACTAGAGACCATACTCATAAGTGAAATAAATCAGACCTGCATGTGTAAGCAATGTATTGTCTCACTAGTGTAAGAACCTGAAAGAGTGAATAAAAACTAGGAGGTATGATAGACGTGGTGAAAAGAAAGGAAACTGCTCAAAAGCAAGGGGCAACCGTGGTGTGGGAAAGGAGAATGGAATGAAGGGGAAATTATGTATGTAAGTGTGTACAGGATAGCTAACAGTTATACTGCTGTCTTCTATCGCTTTACTGAAAGGAACAGTTAATGATTACTTGTTTGATCACTATTGCTTGTCTCTATTTATTTTCCAACCACTTTGAAGATATCAGTATGTAATACAACAACCATTGTTAATTTCCTACCACTTTGTCTGAAACTCTGCATTGTTTTTACTGTTCTTATGCTATTTTCTAAATGGATGTCTGTTTGTTAATATGTTTTCTTCTTTTATTTTTAAAATAATAACAATAATAATAACTTGTATGTTACTATCATTGCTGTCAACTCACAAGTAAATTCTTTTCCGTGGCTCTCTCATATGTATCACTTGGTCCAGATTCAGTGCTATCGGAGAGAGTGTGACTCACTGGATGTCATATGAAGCCACATTACTGAGATGAAGCCACATTCTTGAACTCTGACTGCCAGATTCAGAGCACCAAAGAGGTTGCTTTTCCAGCCTTGTAGTGTATTTTTGGCTCATCTTTCTACCAACATTCATGAGAAAACGAAAAAAAATGGATTAATCTGCTAGACACCTTCCAAAAATTGATGAATATCCATGAAAATACTTTTCATTCTTAAACTCCAAAAAAAAAAAAAAAAAACGACCAGCCCTGAGGTAGGAGGCTCACCACATGTTTGAGAGCAGCCTAAGCTAAATATTGCATTCAAAGCCAAGCTAAAATTCATAGTGACATCCTGTCTCAAATAAAACCAACCAAAAAACTCCCAAAAGAACAAAAGAAAAGCAATGTCTCTAACATAACGTGCCTATATCTCCATGTATTTATTTATCTATCTAAAAATACATTCAGCATCTCTATGAAGGGGGCAGCTTAAAGTCTCATTAACATTGAATATAATATTGGTAATCCAATTACAAAGTGTTCAGTTCTCACAACCTTATGGATACATTTCTTTCCAAACCTCTAAACCTCAAAGAGATGATGTATAAAATTATCAAGTTGGTCACTGGATGCAAGACTGAAAAGCACTGCTCCCAATTCCATGTCTTAGTTTCCTGGCCTGTATCTTCACACTATGGGAGAAAGAGCCTAGTCCATCTATTTTGATGTGATATGCCATGGCTAGAACTTTAAGGGTCTGAAGAGGTCACAAGACATAGAATGTGAATAAAGATAACTATGGATCAGCAAGAATTCTGACACTGCAGGAGAACTGACCCTTGAGTGCTGGTGTGGCCCCTTCCTCAGAGAGATGCTCCACTCTTAATCTTGACCAAAGCTTCTAGGGTCCATTATTAATCTTGGATCATACAGTAGTAGGCCAAAATGAAATTTTCCTTAAACTGCGTCCTGGTTGTCATTCTTGCCCATATTTGAGCCCAGGTAGAATTTAGATCATAACTAGCCAGCCAATTCAAGACATATTTCACATCCTTTTGGATCTCATAAAACCCTACAAGGTGGTATGTGCAATCTGTTGTGTGAAAATGAGGTACATAGTAAGACAAGATCAATGTAACAACTGTATAACAGGCACCAAGAACTGCATTATCCAGAACAGAGACATCCCCAGTAACAGCAGTCAGAGTTGAAGGCACAATCTGCGTAAGCTTGCAATATTCTTCTGCCTTTTTTCAAAATCCATCCATATATGTGCAAGCCACACAGGCAAGATGAAGATATCTATGCATCATTCAAGTTTCCTCAGGATGCAGTTTCTCTCTCATCCATAATTTATTATTACTGTCCTACTTTTGACTTAATATTTACTTGACCCTTAATATCAAAGCCAGCAGGAGGACTCTTCCTGATGGTAAAAATACCTACTCCAGTGATTTACTCATGATCTGGGACAATAGCCTGGGAGTGATTTAGGGTCCAAGTGGACCTAACATTAGGCATACTCAGAGCCAGCTCTAGTTTTCATCTGAAACGTACAAGATTTAACTCTAACTAGTATTCCACAGTGAGATCGCAAGTCCCACAAACCACTGTTAGCTCAAAGTCTATGTCCAAAGAAACTTGGTACAGTCACTTTCCCTCACTCTTAATTGCTCAGTAAGTGGCCACAGCGTCCTTTGCAGAGATGGCAGCTATGACCAAAATTCAATCTGTGTTTTTTTCTTTTCAATATCCACCTTCAATATCACCAGTCACCCCGCTACTCAAGCTAGAAAACCAAATTTTGACTCTCATCATCTTAAGACATTTACATTAACCTTTTTGCTTTTACTTTATTTATTGGTACATTTAGATATACATGGTGATAACATTCATCATACAGAATTTGTACCTGTATTTGATGTGTCTTGCTTCTCTTTTCGCATTCCCCTCCCTTCCCTGTGACCGCTCGTCCCCTCCTCATTTACAAAAGTTTTGTTTCCATTTTTTCCCTCTATTCTTTTCTTTCTCCTTTCTTTCCTATCCCTTGTTGTTCCCCTTCTCATTTGAACATTTTCTCCCCATTTCCCAATACCTACTAGATATTTTGACTTTTATTTACACTTTTGTTTTCTCACTGCCAAGATACCATGCAATATTTACACATGTATAAAGACATTTAAATTAATTTAGGGTGATAATCTTTTCTTCTTAATTTAGCCATCAGGATCCAAGCCCACACATATCCACACAGATCTGGGCTAATATATTTAGAAAAAAAATGAGTTTTGTGAAATTCTCCTGAGTCTGACTATTTTGCCTGTGGACCATGCTGGGATCCAACTCTAGTTACACATCCAAAGATGAGACTGAGCATGTTCAGAGTGCATAGGCCATAGGTAACACATTTAAGGAACAGGAGTAGTCAATGAGGGGGCAGGAGAGTGAGTGGTAGCCCCTGAGGCAAGTCAACCTTTAGGCAGGAGAGCATTATGAAGAGCTTTATGAAGAAGGAGGAGGCTTACCAGAATATGGAAAAGAAATTTCTTTGGTGGAATATTTCTGATGGTTGCTATCACAAATTACCAAAAACTTGGTTGCTTAAAACACAAATTTTTTTTTATTTAGACTACAGCTTTGTAGTATAAAACCCAACATGGATCTCACTGAACTACAATCAGGGTCAGCAGGATGGCATTCCTTTTTGTCAGCCCTTGGGAAAATCTATTTCCTTACATTTTGTAGCTTCTAGAGGCCATCCATATTTCATACCTAAGAGCTTCCTTTCTCCAGGGGGGCAGCACACAATACAGCATCTCTGTTTGACCTTTCTTCCATGGTCATATCTCCCTCTGACTGTAGCTGGTAAAGGTTCCTCACTTTTAAGGATTTATGTGATTAGACTGGACCTATCTGAGTGATCAAGGTTGACCTCTCTGTATAAGGGTACTTCATCAACCTTATTCACATTTGCAACTTTAGCTAAGGTAACAGGGATTAGGACATGGACAACTTTGAGTTATTATTCTACCACCATACTGGCAAACAGAATCCGGCTGATGTTAATGTGCTACATACCCTGAACTCCCTTTTCAGTTCTCTGGATCCTGGTATTTCCAAATGGACGTCTTTATTACCACATCTTAAAGATGGGATGTGGAAAGGTTGCAAACTTAACTGGTGCAGTTTGGCAACACATAACAAAACTCTCATCTGTGGCAACCGCGTGCAGTTCCATAGTTTTAAGAGATGAGAAATTACTTTAGCACAAGCAGAGAATTTCTCTCCATTTGTGGTTATGGTTCTAGACCAATAATTCAGAGATCAGAGCTTTACACTCTCTTTCTTTAAGCACTAGAAGAAATCCTCTAACCCCATAACTTTTGAATTTCTCAAGCCCTGCATCTCAAGGTGGTGGCCTTCAAGTTATGATAAACCATTATTTTATTAATTACACTCTATTTTACTGAAATATAGTTTACCATCCCTCAAAATCTAGCTGGATTGCTCATTACTTTTAGTCCAAACAAGACCCAAGTTCCTCTACACTAATTTCTCTGATGGTAGTGGCTCCTTGCATGACTAGCCAGGGTGCTTGGTATAAGCACGAGAAAGTAACTTCACCTTAAAAGAAACATAAATGCACTGAGTAATTTGTGGTTGCATCCAGCATTGCTAGAAAGCCTTGAGTACCAAGCTCAAAAAATTAGTAGAGTGAAGATCAGGAAGGGAATCAAACACACAGACAAAATTATGCCAAAGAACAAGTCTGATAACGAAGACAATGGTATAGCCGTGACAACGAGTGTTGGCTCCTGGATGCTGCCACTAACATTTCTACCACTACATTAAGTCTTCCCCAGAAAAAATTGCTTCTTTTCTTCCAATCCCCTTTCTTTCATGAGGTAAAGAAAGTCCTGAGGAGAGACATCTGCCTGGACAAATCCAGACCACATTCTTGGGTCCAAGACATTCTGAAAGAATAGACAAGTGTGCCCTGATTCCAAAACCAACAAGGAGCCAATCAAAAAAAAAAAGAACTATAGACCAATATCTTCAGTGAACATACAAAAATCCTCAACAATATAATGGCAAACAGAATGCAACAAATCATCAAAAAGATCATACATCATGACCAAGTAAGATTCATCTCAACGGTTGCAAGGATCACATGAACAAAAGCAAGGACAAAAATCACAAGGTCATCTCAATAGAGAAAAAGCCATTGAAAAAAACAACATCCTTTATAATAAAAACCCTGGAAAGGAAAGACTCAAATTATCATTATTTGCAGATAGTATGATCCTCTACATAGATGACCAAAAATAATCCACCAAAAAATCCTAGAATTAATAACCAAATTTGGTAGCAAAGCACAATGCAAAATCAACACCCAAAAATCAATGGCATTCCTGTACACCAATAATGAACTCACCAAAAAAGAAATTGGAAATATAATACCATTCACATTAGCATCAAGCAAAATTAAATACTTAGGAGTTAACCTAAGTAAGAAAGTGAAAGACTTTTAAAACAAAAGCTACAGTACTCTGAAAAATGAAGTTGAAAGGGAGATTAGGAAATGGAAAGATAACCCCCGTTCATTGATAGGCAAAGCTAGTATTGTTAAAATGATCACATTAACAAAACTGATAATACAAATTTCATGCAGTCCCAATCAAAATACAAATACATTTCTCACACAATTGCAGAAAACAATCTGAAAATTTTTATGGAACCAGAAGAGATCCAGAATGGCAAAAGCAATCCCAGGGAACAAGAGCAAAGCAGAAGGCACCACAGTCCTGGATTTCAAGTTATGTTACAAAGCTACAGTGATAAAAACAGCATGGAACTCACACAAAAACAGAGGTGTAGATCAGTGGCACAAAATAAAAGGTGCACAAACATCAGACACTTTCAACTGTGTTTTTTGACAAAGGGGCCAAAAACATACTCTGAAGGAAAGATAGTCTCTTTAACAAATGGTGCTGGGAAAACTGACTATTCACATGCAGAAGATTGAAGTTAGACCCATAACTCTCCATTATGTACAAAACTAAAATCAAAATACGTCAAAGTTCTAAATTTTAAAGTCAAAACACTTACCCTTCTGGAAAGGAAATATGTAAAGCTCTTGAAATCACAGGTATAGGCGAGGACTTGTTTTTCCTGTTTTTTGGTTTTTGTTCTGTTTTTCCTTTTTTTTTGAGAGTTAGATCTTGTTTTATTTAAAATTGTATAATTTGTTCATGATGGATATTTTGGCATTAATTTTTTTTGTTTGTTTTAAAAGAAAAAATAAAAACTGCTATAAAATTTCAAAACAAGATTTTAAGAAAGTAACAATGGTTAGTACATTGCATACTGTTATTTTCAGAGTACTTGTTCATATTATAAGATATAGACATGAAAAACTGATGAAGCAATATAGGCATAAACCTCACTTTTCAATGAACTAGTAACAACTAGTAATATAACTATCTTAACTATCTTGTATGTGTATTTATTTGTTTATGTTTACTTTTCTTCTTTTCTCCTTTCCCCATCCCAGTTTCTTTTTTATTTAGAGCAATTTCTACCCATTTCATAATATCTATTGTACATTTTGGGTTTATTTACCCTTTCAACTTCTTACACTAGGAAGACAATATGTTTACACAGGCAAGACTAATTTATTTCACTTATGAGTATGATTTTAAGTTGCATCCATTTCCCTATAAATGTCTCAAGTTTATCCTTCTTTAAAGAGGAGTAGTACTCCATCATATAAAAATACCACATCTTTTTTATCCATTCCTTGGTTAATGGGCATTTGGATTTGTTCCAAGATTTAACTATGGCAAACTGTGCTGCTATAAATATGGGTAGTCAAGGACTTTCTGAACAGAAGCCCAATTACACAAGTAATAACACCAATAATTAACAAGTGGTATTATATCAAATTACAAAGCTTCAGTGCAGAAAAGGACAACCAACAGAGTGAAGAGATTATCTAAAGAATAGGAAAAATTTTCACCAGCTATTCCTCAGACAGAGGACTAACAGCTAAATATATAAAAAAAAAACCAAAAAATATTAGACTCACAAAAATAAAAGACCCTGTCAAAAAATGGGCCATTGAAATTGTCTTAGTTACTTTTCTCTCATTGCTGAGACAAAATACCCAACGCCCAAAATGAAGGAAGGAAAGGTTTATTTAGCTTACAGTTTGTGGAGGTTTCAGTCCATACGTGGCTGCTTCTGAGGCAGAGTGGCACATGCAGAGGCCAAACTGTTCAGGGCAGCAAACAACCAGCAGATGTGTGGAATTGCAGGCAAGCAGCCTCTTTCTCTCCTCTACCTTGTAAACAGCCTGCCCCCACCCAGGGGGCGTGTAGCTCTCACACAGTCTCCATGCCCTCCTCTTCCATAGGCCCAGGATGTATATACAAAGTAAGTACCCTGGCTTCGTGCTGAATCACATAGTTAACCTTTTAAACTTCCCAAATTAACACAATAAACAACATCCCAGAAGGGTAAGGGCATGTCCTTTTCACGCCAAGATTTACAACTGCTGAGTTACTCAGCCAAACCTCCAGACGCCCCAAGTTGACACAATGTATAGAACGTAACAGAAATGTACAGGCATAGAAGTGCAAATGGCCAATAAATACATGAGAAAAAAATTCAAAATCTCTGACCATGATAGAAATGGTAACACTGAGCAACATATGGCAACATAAAGCAACACTGAGGTTCCATTTAACCCCTAAAGGTACAAGAAATCAAATATGAGCTCCCTACGAGGAACATAATCATTGTTATGTTATATTCACTGTTGCACTGAAAACATGCACTAACGAAATTTTTTAAAAAGGATAGACAGGTAACACCAAGTGTGGTGGTACACACCTATAATCCCATGAGGCTGAGACAGGGAGATTGTTGTGAATTTTGATGCCAGCATGGCCCACATAGTAAGTCCACGGCAAACATGAACTACATAATGAGATCCTGTCTCAAGAAAACAACAAAACAGGCAATTAAGGAGCTGACCTCTTTGGACTATCAGTGAAGTGTTCATACCTCTGAGTGGATTTCTCATTGTGCCATAATCTATTAACATATATGTTTATCTTCCCTACTATATTGTCACCAAAGGACAGATGCTATGTCTCACCTGGTGTCTCCCAAAGCCACTACAGTACCTGGCACCCAGGAAGCTCTCAATAAATGGAATATAAGTGAAATAGCAAAGGGGCAAATTAATTCCAGGGTTTTCCTATGACCTTTAAAAAATAATTGGCCAGAGACATGAGGAATTGAGAATGAAGGCTGTTGATAGCAAGTCTGATGTGAAGGAGCAGGGTAAGAGGAGTGGGATATATGTGGGGAGGGTCATATCATTGCTGTAGAGAACAGGGAAAGAAAGTAAGGCAGAGTAAAACCAAACAAGAAAGCGAATGACCACTGAACTCAGGCAGCATGTTGTATGTTAACACAGCTCCAAATGCCAAACTACTCATGATCACACACATAATTAATAACAGCCCATAGCACCAGGATTATGCACCTGGGGACCCTTAATGCCCAAAGCCCTTGGATTATTTTCTTGAACCAAAGGTTGCATTGTGGAGTTTCCCGTGCTGATATTTTCAATGGCTCACCGACACCACAGAATAAATCCATGCTCCTTGCTTCAATATGCAAGGCCAATATAATAAATCCTCCCAGACGGAGAGTTGAAACTCTTCTCTAGAAATGCCTTGCTGCTCTCTCTGTAGTTTTAGGAAAACTACATTCCTTTCCTAACTCTAAAAAAGATTTTTCTCGCCTCTTCAACTATAAAACTAATCATCCTCAGGACCCCAGGTAAGACTTTCTTTCCTCTTCTGACCTTTATAGCCAGACCTTGCCTTCGAATTCCTGTAGAAGTTATCTCCAGGACTGCCCATTCTTCCCTGAACTGTATGACCCTCAGCACTGTAAAGTCATTCTGTGTTGGGTCATGCATGTTATCAACACATTACAACCAGAAAATCCAAGTACAAGAGCATGACTTTCTTGTATTCTCATGTTTTGCTGTTATAAATAAATGAAGTATAAACATAATTATATTCATATACAGTGATACCTTCGTTGTCTAATTCAATGCATTCCAAATTTGTGTTCAAACACTGAAAAATCCAAAACCTGAACACATTTTTCCTTAAGAAATAATGGAAAACCAAAAAAAAAGAAAGAAAGAAATAATGGAAAACCAAATAACTGGTTCTGACCAAAAATTACACTTATAAATTCATTTTTCCAGGACTTTAACACAAAATTAACAGCTCTGGGTTATGAAAATACCCTGCCAAACATCTAACACAGTAAATACAGTATATCAGATATCAAAACACAATACAGTAAATCATTTTTTAAAAATTTTACACAGGTGCTTTTACCTTGAGTTGGAGGCTTCCCAGCACACTGGAAGCTGGAGAGAAACTGCAGGAGGAGGAGGAGAAGCGCTATTTTTTGGAAGGAGAGTCTCCTTCCATAATGACTGCAGGCAGTGCACTTTCTGGGTTCTTTTTTCACCTTTTCGCACTAAAACTTTGTCTGGATGGCAGTGCCGCTAAGGCTGAAGCATCTTAACATGTGACTCACTCTTGGCCCATACAAGCTGGTACAAGTCAGATTTTTGGCTCAACTGTGGAGCAAAGTTATGACCACCAATTTTTTGCTTGTTTTTTCGAAATTTTCTGTTGTAATAGTGGCAAGTTTGAGCTTGGAGCCATTTGATAACAAGGTATTATGGTTTATAAGAAAGAGTAAAAAAAATACTCTTCATGTGGGGAGCTCATTAAACCTATCCATAGCTGTAAGCCCAGTACTTTGGAAGCTGAGGCAGGAGGATCGTTGTGAGTTCGACACCAGACTGGGCTACAAAGTAAGGTCAAGGTCAGCCTGAACTGCATAGCTAGACCCCATCTCAAAAAGGTAAAAAAAAAACTGTCTGTAAAGCTACAATACCTACAGATCACATAGTTTGAGAGATTATGCAGTCTCCCAATCTGGGCTGAAAATCGAACTACCCCAGAAGAACTTTTGCAGAAGCTCAGCAAACCTCCCATTGCATTAACTATGTAGCTGGAGCTAGGGATATATGCTCAGTGTTAGATAGATAGAAGATAGATTAGACAGATAGATAGATGATAGGTAGATATAGATAGAGAGAATATTTGTTAGATTGGTTAGAACCAGATATATATAGATAGATAGATAATAATTTGTTAGATTGGGTTACACAACAAGATATAATTTGTTAGACTGGGTTACACAAACAGAAGCCAGATGGTCCACAATGACTGTCTGCCACCTGGTGGGACAGGGACACCAGTGGCTGCGGCAAGTATCAGAATAAGAGAGCTTGATAATGCAGTCTTGGTCTGAGACTGACTGCCGGAAGATCCCTGGAAAGTTGCTGGAAGTCCTGTTCAAGACTCTTCAGTCTGATGTCCACTGGAAACAGCAGCAAAAAACCTGCACCCATTCCAGAAAGATCCAGTAAGCCTTCCTTATCTGCCCTTCCCTACTGTCTGGGCCCCAGACTGGTGGACAATGCCATCCAGGTAGAGGGTAGGTCTTCCTCACAGTTCACTGACCCATGTTACCATCATCTCTGGAAACACCCTCACAGACACACTCAGGAGGGTGTTTCCCAGTGTCCCAGGCAACTCTCAATCTAGCCAAGTTGACAACCAAGACTAACTACCACGGTCACTAAGTAAGTGGAAGAAGAGAGAAACAAAAGTGAGGCCCAGTAAGAAAGAGAGAGGGAGATGGACGCTCGGTGAGTCATGCAAACCCCTTCCCCAAACACACCCGATTCCTTCGAGTGCTCATGAATTCAATTCTAAACCTGAGGGACAGACTTCTTTTCTACTCATAGATATTCTATGGCTTAAAATATACTATTTGTGTTGAGTAAAATATTTATTTCCTAACTTTAAGATCAAAATTTTTAATGAAATAGCCACTCCTGGTTTCCAACCCACAAGTCCTATAGCAAACTGTAACTGAGAGACCACTGTTCATCCTTCACAACCTTCTTAATATAAGTAATTCCAACAAGCTCGATACTTTTCAAGTTTACATTAGCAAGCCTGATTTTCCCACCACCAAATTTTAGTGCACCAAAGATATTAGATTTTAGTGCACTAAAGATATCAGCACCAAAGATATTAGTGCTGATCTAGTAAGGGATTTGCCTAGCAGCCCATGACTAATAACTCCTACCAAAGCTAGAGTCCAGACCTTGACAGAAGAAGATATGGAATAGAAAGAAATGCACTTTAGAGTCCATCTGACCTGGACTCAAATCCAGTTCTGCACTTAAACTGTGTAGCCTTCAAAAGTTAATTAACTTTGTAGAAGGCAGCTGCACGTAGAGGTCGTCCACATAGTGACAAGGAGAAGCTTGAGCATGTGTACAAATTTCCTGGTGTTCAGTGGGATCTGCTTGAATGGCAGATTCCATCCCAACCTTGTAGTTCTTTGCAGAATCACATCAGCTCATCACCAAAGGATCACAGAATGGTCACCTGCAGAGGCCTTCACAACAGAACTGCAAGAGATAGGCACTTAACCTGGCTGCTATAAGCAGCCAAAAAGCAAGCCCATCGCCTCTCTGTGAGTCCTGCTGGTCTCTCCTTTAGCAGGGACAAAATTGAAGGGAACTTTCAGTTTTGGCTTCCTTAATAACTTAATAGGGCTGTAGAAGGACTTCAAGATGATTCTCATAAAAGCTGTTTTCCTTGTGATTAAGTTGTATTTGCCTGTTAACTATGTGGCAAACAAACCCTCAGCTCCCGCCTTCTGGTTATAGCATGGTCCTGTGTTAATTGGGACTTAGAGAGTAGTGGGCTGGCAAGGCTTTTGGACAGGAGGCCAAGAAGCCCAATTTGGTTATCAGTTGTTGACATGAGCAAAGCCATATGTGGCTGTGTGGTGTGTCCGGCAGGTTGAGCTGGGGTTTTCCCAGCTATGAAAGGCCTGCTGTCTGGAACGTTTGGCCTGGAGTCAAATAAGGACTTGTGATCAGGCCTCTGGCTGCCACTGGTTCTGGGAACAACCTCCCACGTGGGCAAGGCTGAGACAAACCAAACATGTCGGGTCCCATGCTTGGTTCAGGGCTGAGGAGCCAAGGTGAGGCATGAAAGAGGCTGCACCTGGTGCTAGTCTGCCCTCCTTCACAGCCACCACAGCATCAGCCCAGAAGGAGAGCCCCTTTCTCTGAACAAGGCAGGAGAAGCACTGAAAACAGCTCTCTCTGTGTCATGTATCAGAGCTGAACTCAGATGCATTCAATCCCCGAAAGACATCTGCCAGAGGATCAAATGAGTGGGAGAGGCTTGCTGGGAAATTCCTCCCAGCCAGTGGATACACGACTTGGGAAAGAATTGGGGCCATTCCCAGTGTAACTCACTACCCCTCCCCCAGGGGCAATCACTGTCAAAAATGATTTATCTTAAACATTTTTTAATTATTTAAGCCAATGGGGTATGTATGTGTGTGTGTTACAGAGCAAGGCAGGAGTATGTGTGTGTTTTCAATCATCTGCGATCAGGTCTGAGTTCACAAGAGCCTTTGAGTTCAGTAGAGTCCAACCACCAAACCCACACCGAAATACTCTGTAGATAACAGAAGAGCCATTGCCGGGTTATGCTCAAAGGACACAGACCAGCCTTGTGGCCCTGTGGTAAGGACCCTCAAGGGGAAGCTGGATGAGAGGGCCTCACAACAAGACCTACAGCAAGTCACTGGAGAAAGCTGACTTTGAGAAAGTGTTTGGAGAAAAGTCCACAAAAGTGGTTCACTCTTCTTAGTAAATGAATATAATGAAGCAAGTAATGGGTACAGTTATGAAGTGCTGTGAACATGGTTAGCATTATTATTAGATTTACTGTTGGATTTTTTTTTTTTTTGGTATCAGGAATTGAACTCAGGACCTTGCACTTGCCAGGCAGGTGCTTAGGCCACTGACCTATATCCCTGGACCTATTTTTAGGTTTAGAGTTGTGACAACTTCACATTAAATGCTCATGAGCCCAAAAGCAATCATCCTAAGATGTCAATATGGTTTATTCTGAGTGGAAAAAGTATGAATGAGCATTACTCCTTGAACTTTACATGGTGTAGACATTTCCACCAATCAGGGCATAATCTTGAATGCTTACAGTTTGCATAAATGAGCCCGGGTAAGTCTTGAACATAGGTCTAGCTCCTGTTTTCAAAATGCTTTTATTCCTAATGAGATAAGATGGATAACAACAATTCCAAGCATGTGATTGTGTATGATTTTTGTGTTTCCTTGATGATGTTCACTTTTTTTCTTTCTTAGGACATTTGAAAAAGAAAGAGCAATAAGCAATATGCATACTAGGAACCGTTGAAAGTAAAGAAGATGCTGAAGTCTGGAATGCTATGGACAGGAGACAAGAACCAGCTAGCACCCACTCAGCCTTAACACATGGCTCCCTTTGAGAAGCATGGAAGGTTCCAGTGGGGCAACGGAAGAGGCTGATGAGTCATATTCATGTGTGTAAAAGTATAGACCATAAAGATGATGTCCCCCACTGAGGGCAAGCTTCTGGTCTCTGGTGAAGCCCTGTGTCTAGCATAGTGTTTGGGGCATGGAACATGTTCAATAAATAACTTTTAAATGATGTATGAACCTATTTCCTTTGAAACCTACAGATAAAGAGGAATAACTTTCAAATAACAAATTATAAGATTTGGATGGCATGGGTAGAAAATAATCCTTCCTGTGAAGAATTTGAAACATTATTAAAGATATCAATGTAAACTATGGAATTTCTGACCCCTGGAGCTTTATAAGAAAAAAAAAAGGCTATGTAAATTACATCCTATAATAGTGACAATAAAGTTAAAAATCCTACATGTAAGTCAAAGAGTTTTTTATAATCCTTTTCTTGCTCCTCTTTTGGTTTAAAAGGGGTACTAAGATTGTTCTGGCTTTTGCCAGTGACTAAGGCAGTGCATGGCCCATTGCAAATTGTTTATGCCCATAGCCCATACTTCACAAATGGCTCCAAGTTGAATCTTTATGTTAATGAATTTGGAAGAATACACTCCAAACAGATAGAATCCTGCAAATCTCTTTATTCGCTAGAATGCTCAAAAGCTAAGCTGTCAAAATATGACCAAAAACCTTAAGATAAATGTACCTGATCCCATGACTTCCAAGACCATGGGACACGGGAAGACATTTCACAGTGCCATTTCTTACTACTTGCAAGGTCTTGCCTGAGCAGTTCAATTTTGTGGGGACCTCTACAATGGGCATGAGGTCACTATTATCTCTTTAATAAGTCCCCAGGACCTCACTTTGAAGTGATGACTCATAGACTACATTCTGTCAGCCCAACTAGGCCATAAAAGTAGTAACAGTGGTTTAAGCAGCAAAAGCTTTTACTATCTTGCTCTTCCTATCATGAAGCGTTACATTAAGCTGTACTTTAAAGGGACTAATGACTTGCCTGCTGTGTCTCACAAGAAATTCATTACTATAAATACTTTCCAAGCATTGACATTAACACTAAGTTTAAAAATTGGAGGTGCTCAAAAAGTGTTCATTGAACTGAATCATAGCATGTTAGATGTAAAAGCATGATGGTGTTGGGATGAAAATTCAGTTAAATTTGTTTTTATGGAGAAGTTGTCAAACTTTTGCAGAACTACTTTTTAACATCATGGAACTACTGTGACCACCAGCAGAATGGCACAGATCCCTTGCTTAGGCCTCATACCTCAGTAGGGCGAGATACTCTGTTCCAGCTGGTTGTAACCCAAGATAATTTTCTCCTCTCTTTTAGGTCATTTAGTTGAAAATATTGACTAAATCACCCTTTTTGTGTCACTGTGTTTTAAAAATCCAACAAGAAGTCCTCAGTGGTAGAGTCCTTGCCTAGTATGTGAAAAGGCTTGGGTTCATCACTGAAAAAAAATCCAACAAGAAAAACTAAAATCACTTTCTGTTTTGGTCATAACAAAGACCTACAATTTGCTACCTGGAAAGTTTCCCAACCATAAGTCAACTTTGGCCCTTTGCTGAATTTTTTCTACCATTTTCAGCCATATTATCTTAATTTCGGCCTTCTTAGAAGGAGGGCTTAGGGCCCCATTCTCAGATACACTGGCAAAACCACTGCAGTCATTTTAGTGCCAGCTTCCTTCAGTGCTTCAATCCTGTGTTTGTCTTTCATACTGCCTTTCACATTTGGTTTCCTCTTCTGGAAAATGAAGATGACACTACAGACCACTTACGCTACATGATGTTCCACAGTAACTTGCCAGTGCCAAGTCTTTTGAAAACTGCTATATATAGTCTGCATGTATTACCATTTTCAGGCCCTAACTTTGGCAGAATTCCAAAGCATGCCAGTATTTCTGATTGTGCTGTAACAAGAAAGGCCTTAAGCTCCTACATTTAATTGATGAGGTTTAGGGAAAAGATCGGGGACATATATGTTCCTTTTAAATTCATATTGGATAATGAAGAAAAGATATTTAAAAGGACTCCCAGAATGAAGCAATGTCTCTGAAGTTAGTTTTGCTAATAAATTTTCCAAACACCAAAAATTCACACTAACTGCACATTATTTATTCAAAAGCACTCTCATGATGACATTTGAGAACTGATGATTTTAGGAAAACATTGGATTTGTACTGATTCTGCCTTACAAATATTGCTGTAATTTTCCTTTTCCTGAGAAATCAAAAACTATCTATTTGACATAAATCTTCTCTGGGGCCTAAGGTTTCTGGGAAATCTGTCGGTGTTGTGCCAGAGTCTTGGTTTAATTGCACTGACAATACACACACTATTGTGACTGGTTTGCCCCTCAAGACTGAAATATGGGTGTCATTTTAGATGCATGCCTGGCTAGGATAATTACCATTACTTGATCTCCAAAGAGAAAGATCTAAGAAAACACCCTTTGCTTGTTCTTCTCACTCTCAAATGCTTAAGAGCTCATTCCTGAAACCATGGGTCATAAATCACTCTGACTGCCATAAATTTGGGATGTATAACTCTGAGTCCTCACGGGAGCTTGTAAAGAATTAAACTTTTTCTTCACTTTTAAAAATGGCATGGTTATCTCAGGGATTCTTCCTAGAAAAGAATTGTTCAAACTCCAGTAGGAAAAAAAAAAAGACAAGGAAAAAAAAGAAAATTGCTCTCTTCCTAGAAAGACATTAATTTCACTACAAGAATCCTAGACCAAAATACCCTATGGAAACCATTTCAAGAGAGTCCTAATTAGAGAATTCAGGTGAGTTTTTAGTGGCAATACACTCACTTCTAATGTGTACACAGCCCGTACAGCCAGGCACGTTGTAATAAAAGCAATTTGCCAGTAGCACTGGCATCTCCCAAGGAGAATTTTACCTGAAAGATCTTAGAAAGGCAAAGCCAACTTGCATTAACCTCTCCAACCCTATAAAATTGTCACCTGGGTGGACATCTATTTATTTATTTGCTTTGTTTGCCTTCCAACATTTCTTCCCCTTTCTTTTGACTGTTAATGTTCAGGCAAAGCACAAGTCATCCCAGTTTGGACACAGTCTCTTCTCTTGGCGTTAAGTTCATCACTGATGTGACCAAAGAGCGGCAAGGGTTGGGTGTAACCTCTCGAAGTGCTGAGCCAAGGAACCACCCAGTAGCTGGCTAGTTAAAATCCTTGGAAGTTCCTTGGTCTTTGCCATTACTGAGACCTGGGTGCTCAGCTTGTCCTTGGATTTTGTGAGGTTGTGTAAATCAGAGACAATTTCTCTTGTCACTAGTAAAGATGTTAGTAGGATATATAGGGTATAGCTCCCTATACACGTATACATATAGGTGAGAGAAAGAGAGAGAGAGACAGGGACAGAGGGACAAAACGACAGAGGGAATATCCAGTGGGTAGAAGACCACTCAGGCCATCATGAAAATATAGCCTTCTTTAAAAGTCTATAAAGATGAAGCGCAACTGGGGTGTGGGAAAAGAGAAGGGAAAGGAGAGGAAATTATGTATGTACGTATATACAGGAGAGCTAACAGCTGTACTATACTGTCTTCTATTGCTTTACTGAAAGGAACAGTTAATGATTACTTATTTGATCAATACTGCATGTCTCTATTTGTTTTCCTCAGAAACTACTTTGAAGATGTCAATACATAATACAAAAACCATTGTTAATTTCCTACCACTTTGTCTGTAACTCTGTATTATTTATATTGTTTTTATGCTATTTTATAAATGGAGGGTCTGTTTGTTAATGTGTTTTCCCTTTTTATTTTTAAAATAAATTTTAAAATAAATAAATAAAAGTCTATAAAGGGAAGCCAGTTCCAAGTTGGAAGACAAAGATATTTCCAATCCCTTCTTAAAAATCAACTTTAAACAATAAAAATAGGAAATAGGAACAATACCCTGTATTTTTATAGAAATTAAAATCATAATATTAGAGATGAGCTAGATGTAGTGGCACATGTCTATAATCCCAGCACTCAGAAGGACAGAAAATAATGTACTACAGGAAAAGTAACCATAGTCTGTGCTGTTTGACTTAGCTGAACAATACATTAAAACGGAAAGACTGAATGTCATGTCTGAGCAGAAATTGAGTATGGTACATATCGTGTTTAAAACTACAATCAAAAAATTGAAATACAGGGTGAATGTCAAAAGATCCCTATCTAAGAGTTCAAAATCATTGCTTCTGGGGGTTGAGATGGGGGTAGAGATGGAGAACAATTTTCTGTGATGAGCTTTTCACATTTTTTTGGACTTCTAAAATTGCATATCGATAATACTTTGATAAAAATCTAAGTTGACTTTCTCATCCATCAGAATAATTTGGGAGATTAATAATATCATGAGACACAAATATATTTTTATAAAGGCTCAACTGTACAGGGCAGGATTATAGCTGTATCCCAGAATTCTCAGATTCCATACCTATGACATTATAATGAACAATGTCCTTGGAGCATTTTGTCCTGATAGATACCTTTTTAAAATATTTAGATAATGGGTTCTGTATAAAATAATTTTGAAATCCAAAATCTCCTTTTAAAATTAAAATTAGCATATTCTATGATAAATAAAAGGCTGTATTGATTGTATTAAGGGACAAAATGACAATATTGTTGTCATTTATTGACAATATATTTGGACCTATTTTACTAACATTAGGATTTTAAATTACTTCCTAAAAATGTCATTGAAATTAAAAGTGTAATGCACTCAAATACAACACTTATAAACTAAAATCACCTCTAGTAAAAGGTATAGAGATGTTAATGTTAGGTCACATTATATCCTGAAATAAAGAACTAACAAGTAATGTTCCAAAAACTTGCTTGGTTCGCGGTACATACCTATAATCACAGCACGTAAGAGATTGAAACAGGAAAACTGTGAGTGTGAGACCAACCTGGGCCACATAAGTTTAAGTCTAGCCTTTTTTATAACATAGCAAAAAAATAAAATAAATTCATGTTCCAAATAACGTCATGAATATGAGAATAAAACTATTTCATGAGTAGTAAAAATGTGCTAAGAAACTAGCATTATTGAATTTTTAAAATTGCTGTTTTATAAAAAGCAAAGTCTGTCATTTTTAAGTCATACATAAAAGTTCACATGAATATTCCAAATGTTGGAAAAACTTGTAACTATAAAGTCTAGGGACTGGTGAGGTAGTACCTATGGGCCACCTGCAAATATTTACCTTTGATTCATACATCTTCAAGTAATACCATCTCTTATGTAATAATTTCCAAAAGATCTTTATGAGGATTTTTATAAAAATTTGCAACTTTTACAGATAGCAGCACATAATTTTTGTTTAAAAGTGTGCATGGATGATTATTTCATCTTTCTCATGACATTTAGAGTTCAGTACTATTGTATTCATGTTCCACTAGCTTGAAAACACCTTGAACAAGAATGGGAGATGCTCTTGGAAACGAAGCTGAGTAGCATGATACATATCATTGCTTTCCGCCGCTCGCACCACACAAATCTGCTCAGACATGTAACCATGCGTTAGACTGTCTTTTCATTTCGATTGAAAGATGAATCATGCTTCTTAAGCTTGACACAATGGCCTTGGATTTCAGCTTTTCAAAGTAATATTGTAGTATTGGAAACACATAACCCAATGCCTAGCAGAAAGAAAATTCAAAGAGTTCTGTAGGCTAATTTTTAGTCTATAAATGTTTACAAACACACGTCTGAGCAGCCCACCTTTATCCATAGAACAGTTTTTCAAAAGCTGTTATATAAATCTCAGTTTGTATCAGATACCATATCTCATACAATCAGAAATTCTTAGAATAAATATATGGATTGAAAAAGAAAGAAAAGTATATTATTGCTTAATCATAATTACTTAGGCAAAAGAGAAATGCAAAATTCTTGTTACCATAGAGGAAATGTAAAGAGGTGGTTTTCCAAGGATTATGTAATATTAATTTGCTGGCGTATTATTAAAACCCTTCATCTAAGACAGTTGTGGTGAACCTATGGCATGCATTATTTGCTTTTCTTTTAAGACAAAAGATTTTAATGTAGGAGTTATTTTTTTCTAAACTAAAACCTCAGTGTTCAGGTTTAACTGTAGTGTTGGCACTGCAATAAATCAGCGGGTTTTGGGTTGCAGATTGGGCATTCCTCTCTAAAAGATTTGCCATCCCTGAGGGGCCAAGATCAGCTTCCTGGAAATTGTCAAGTATGACTTAAAGCTGCAGAGCAGAAAGATTAGTTTTATCAATAAGTGATGATCCCTGGTTGCTCTGTCTCTAAATTTTCTGTTCTTCACTTTCTTATGTATTCTATATTCAGAAAGGTGTCTGCCTACCTTTATGGCACTCTGAAAATTTATGGCAAGCTCTTTGAGAAAGCCAGTTTATGAATAATCTGGGAGACAACTACCTCACAGATTTTAAAGGTCACTATAAAGGCCTGCTGTTTCAACTACCTCTGATAATCAAGTTACCAGAATCAAAGTCCATCATTAGACATTCACTTTGGAGTTAGGCACTGTCCTTTACGCCCACAACCCTGCTGGGAAGGCACACTTATTCAGGTCTTGTTGTCTTCACTGGACTTCACCTGAAGTGGCTCGAGAACGTAGGGCAGACTCTGCTCTCTGTGTGGGAGAGAGGAAATAGAAGGTGCAGTGCAGGACCCAAGGCCCTCTCTCCCAGCTCTGGGCCTCTGCCTGGCCGGCCTTCTCTCTTTCTTCTCTATCTCCAGTACTTTTCACTATATCACACTTCAAACCTATTTCTACAGGTTACTCTCCATTTATTTTTGGAAAGGTTAACCACTCACTGCTAACTTTGGCCAACGTAACCCTGACGGGAACGAGGTCATTTCACAAATGACTATGGAAAGAGAAGCTGCCCTGGAACACTGGTTCTGACTTTGTTGATCAGGAATGGAGAGGACTACGGAATGAACAGCTGCTCGCAGCAGTGAGTTTTGAGTCTGGCACCACAGGCTTGCAGTCTGAGAGACTGCAGCTGTTTCCCATGGATATGCTCAAGCTTCCTACCTGCCTTAAAGCTTTCTGTTTCGTACACTGAGCTTGGGCGTGCAACAGCAGTGGGGGCTCCCTTGGGGAGATATGGAAAGTGAGAAGCACTTCCTCTTTACTCCGTCCAGGTTAAACACTCAGGGTAGCCTACCCAGAGACCCCAGACAGCACCGTGTATACTGGTCTTAAAGATGAAAGAAGCCTGGGGGGCTGGAGGAGGGGCTGAGTGGCGAAATGATTTCGTACGCAGAAGGCGCTGGGCTCTATACACAGAGCCAACAGGAAAGAAGCCGCAGACCTAGTCTTAATTTCCATAAAATCGAGAAGGGAGCCAAAAGATTATATATATGTATATAATATAATATATACACGATTACATGATATATATCAACATGATATATATAATATATATCATGATTACATGATATATATATATAATATGTATCATGTAATCTATTACATGATGTGTGTGTGTGTGTGTATATATATATATATATATAATGTAATGTAATCTTTGGAAAGGTAACTTTGCATAACAGGTAAATCCCTAGGCAACATCTCTATCTACAGGGTATTTCATGAGTGCTATGTCTGAATCTCTCTGGAAATCATCAGTTTTTTGCTCATTATATACCTATAGTCATTATATACCTACATCATGTTTGAAGCGCTCAAACACAACTCAGTGAGGTAAGTTTGGCACATTGCACTGTATGCTACTGATTCTAAAATGATTATCAGAGCAAATTACCTAATTCTTCTAAATTGATTCTTCTAAATTCTTCTAAAATGATTATCAGAGCAAATTACTTAATTACCTAATTCTTGCTTGGGGAATACAGCAATAAGGGGGTGGGAACTATGGTAAGGGAAGTATCAAGAAAATCTTTGACCCAAGGGCCCTAGTGATATGGGGTGATCTTACCCAAAGTGAGTCAAATTCTGAGTCAAAGCATTATCCGTATGTCTGGGAAACGGGAAAACAGGAATTTAAACATAAATAACTAGGCAAGTGTTCAGTTACCCAATGGGCTGTACAATTCCTTCCGAGGATACCAAGAGTCTGTCTAGGCCTCACAAATCCTGCAAGGGTTGAATATGCTGAACTGACCCAGATTCTCTTTCAGAGGAAAAAATTAGGGGCCAGGAAGACATTCTAGAGTCCCATACATCCAACGAGGGCATAGTTCCTAACCCAAACTCCAAACGAGCTTCTTGTCACTGGCTCTAACAAGCTGGTTCCTACTCCGCTACAATCCTCATTTTCTCTTGTCCTTCCTTTTTATTTCACCAGGTTTTTTACTTTAATAACAATCAAAGCACAAAGAAATCTGGGTGGTCATGATCTGTTTAAATGCTTCTAGTTCCCAACTGAAACAATTTGGGACAGTTTTCAATGCTGCACCCCAAATGCCACATTTCACCCACACTGCTCCTTCCAGACCTGAGCAATGAACTGACACACCAGGCAGAAGTGTTTCTCTGCCTGGGGATTCTCAGGATGCCAGGCTTGGCCAAATGGGCATAACTTTCCTTCTAGACCACAGTCTTGTGGCCCACCGTGGAGGCTGAAATAAAGCTACTGTACTCAGCCTGCCAACCTCACCCAATGCCCACATCTGCTTTATAGCCAGCATCCCTACAACCTGCTCTCTCCTTGGCGCCCTCACCCTCTGTGGGAGGATGTGCTCTACTATGCGGCAGGTCTGGTGGAAAGTTGACAGTGTCCAAGCCAAGAGCAAACCGAGCCAGCTCTGGATAAATGACTTGAAGTGCTTTCTCAAGGGACCCTTTCCAGGTCCAGGAGTCCTTCTGACCAGAGCTGGCCTGTGCTGCCAGACAGCCTTGTTCAGGAGCACATTAAAAAGCAAACTGCAGACACCATTTGGAAAGCATAGAAAGCTTGACTCTAACATCTTATGTATTAAGACATTGTTACATAAAAATGACCACAAGGCTCCAAATTCATACTTTCCTACTTTGTGAGACCAGTTACCACCAGGAATAAACCTGTGAAAGTGTGAGGCGAACTGTGGAGCCTCAAGAGGTCTGGGGATACGGCTGGAGCCACGTTCCAAGCCTGGGGGGCAAGATCAAGGCCTTGGCCCTAGAGAGCAGCCAGTCTGAAGCAAGGTGGGTGACCTGCTGCTGTTGTCTCCTCCATGAGTCTGGGGGCAAACACCAGCCCAAGCCAGGGTGGGACTCATGGTCTCATCTGAGGCTCATTTCATCTACCTCATAAGGCCCTGGACACACTGGCATGGCTCGTAGGCTTTAATGAAGCTTGGGCTCCTGGCTAGAGGTAAAGACACATTACAGACTCAGTATGAGGCTCTTTATACCTCTGAGATGTGATAGAGAAGGCAGGGATCTGGAGTAACTTTCTGCCGAATAACTCAATACTAGCCAGGTAACTCATTCAATTTCTCCTCCTTACATTTTAGTGACATCCACAATGGATCATTTCTGTCTTTGTTTTGAAGCAGACCCAAGGAGGCTCTGAATAATTCAGGTAATCACCAGCACTAGAGCTAGAATGCAAATCTCCTGAGTACTGACAGTGTGAGGACATTTGGGGAAAGCTTTGGACAAGCTACGTTATACATACCTCATTCCTCTGCAACAGTATCCCAGTACCTGCAACAAATCCCTGTGAGATTTCCCCCCTTTTATACCTAAGGAAGTCCAAGTGCAGAGTATTCAAGGTCATGTAGTTATCTCATTCATCCACTTCTGTCTCTCCTCGGTAAAGATAAAACTCTGATAAGTAAGATGAGACATACACACTCAGCACTGGAAAGATTCAGTGTTTTGGAGTCTGTTGGACCTTGTTTAAGGTTTGACATGTAATCCTGAGAAACTTGTTTCTTTGCTGATAAGATGCAGTGCGTCTACAGACTCAAGACCACTGCACCAAGCAATCAAAGCAGTGGGACATAATTTTGAAGGCATCATCCAGATTGTGTGGTCTTGTACTCCTGCCAAGATTTTGGCAGTTCTAAATTACAAATAAATTCTCTTTGCCTTTTTCTCCTGCAAGACAGCATGGCATTGTGAAAAGCAGAGGCACTCTGAGGTTAGATCTTCTTAGAGTTGAGTTTTGGTTCTCCCACATCCTGGCTGCACAAACTCAAGCCCCAAGCCCCTTGGGCCTCCAGTTTCGGATCTGAAATTGAGAATAGACCTGGAATAAACACATTCATCTGGACAAATTTTTATAAACACTTGGAGGTGGAACGTCATAGCAAAGGCTAAAATATGGGAATATGGGTTTTTGACAGAGCACTGGTGGGAACCAGAAAAGCAATGAAGATAGACAACAGCAAGAGTGAAATGTGAAAGCAGCCCCAAACTCTGTTCATAGGGGTCTGGGTGATGGCTGTTGGTGAGAGTTTAAAGGAAGTTAGGAAAAAATTATTGTAAAGCAGAAGAAAGTAGATTCTTCTGTGGTAGCTGCAAGTCTAGCAACACTGTCATGGCAATTGTGTGCAAAGTAGCTACACCAATGAGCTGGGTGCTATAATGGAGGATATTCCCAGCTAGAATAGCAGAGGGCCACCTGGTTTCTCCTTAATTCTTACAGGACATAAGACAGTGATTTGGATGATGATAAACTGAATATGCCAGGAACACATAAAACACAATGGTTTTTATCTATCACCATGCATTAAAGTCAAAATAAATAAATATATCAAAGATCTAAATATTAAAACAAAAATACTAAATCTACTGAAAGAGAAACTAGGTAGAAACCTTGAAGACATAGGAGCAGACAGTTCATGAACAAAACCCAGAATCAACAACTGGGATCGCACCTTATTAAAAAGTTTTGTACTTTTTACAAAATCACCAACAGAGTGAAAAGACAACCCATGGAGAGGGAAAATTTTAGCCACTTGTCCCTCAGACAAAGGAATTATATCTAGAACTTGCAAATAACTGAAAAAATCGGAGCCCCAAATTCAAAGATTCAGTCCAAAAAAGGGCATCTGGGATGAATACATACTTCTAAGATGAAGAAATACAAATGATTAATAAATATATGAAAAACTGTTCAACACTGTTCATTTGAGAGATACAAATTAAGACAACACTGAGATTCCATCTCATGCCAGAAAGAAGAGCTATCATTGAGGAATCAAATAATAACAAATGCTGGTGAAGCTGTAGGGAAAAAGGAATCCTTCTCCGCTATTGGTGGGAGTGCAGACTGGAGCAGCCACTGTGGAAACAGCGTGAAGATTCCTCAAAGCACTGCAATTAGAGGTCCCATTCAGCCCAGCTATTCCCTTTATGGATACTTTCCGAGAAGATTTAAGAATATCATACCACAGTGATATATGTGCACCCATGTTTATAGCAACAAAATTTGTAATAGCTAAGTATTGGAAACAACCTAAATGCCCATCAATGAAAGAATGAATAAAAAAGACCTGGTCTTTTTATATAATGGACTATTACTCAGCCATAAAGAAGGATAAACTTGAAACTTTCATAGGTAAATGGATAAAGTTGAGACCATACTTATAAGTGAAATAAATTAGACTCACATATGTAAACATCATATTGTCTCCCTGGTGTGAGAAACTGAAAGGGTAAATAAGGTCTAAAATGTACAATAGATACCATGAAATGGGAAGAAATTGTTCAAAAGGAAAAGGGGACTAGGATAGGTAAAAGGGGAAAGGATAGTAAATAAAAGGAAAAAAATGTTAAGTCAGTTATATGATTAGTGTCTCTTAGTTCATTAAAAAGGAAAGTTTGTGCTAATATTGATTGGAGAAATTTCATGCCCATATCTGGAACCCTGAGCAACTACTTTAAAGATAACAACATGTAATGTATTAACTATTGTTACTATCCTATTATTTTGTTATAAAATTGTTTTACCTTTTTTCCATAAAATAAAAAATAAACAGTGGTTTTGAAACTTCTTATTCCTTTCAAAAGACAAAGGATAATAAACTCTAGAAAGGACTTTCCAACAAAATCAAATCCAGACGAGTATGAGGAAGATACTGTGCCTTGGTGTCTTGGTTACTTTTCTCTTGTTGCTGAGACAAAATATCCAACACACAAAATGAAGGAAGGAAAGGTTTATTTAGCTTACAGTTTGTGTAGCTTTCAGTCCTTACTTGGTTGGTTCTGAGGCAGAGTGGCACATGGCAGAGGGCGAATGTTCATGGCAGCAAACAACCAGCAAAAGAAAGAAATGGCTGCAACCAGTCTCTTTCTACCTCCCTTACATTGTGAACAGGCTAATTCCACCCAGGGAGTGGGTAGCACCACATAATCTCCATGCCCTCCTCTTCCTCAGGCTCAGGATAAATACAAAGTAAGCACTCTGGCTTCCTGCTGAGTCACACAGCCAAACCTCTAGACTGCTCAAGTTGACATAATGTATCAACCATAACACTTGGATTAAAGGTCCACTAAAGATTTTAAGGGTTTGACCACCAATTCTTGCAATTAAACAATAGGACATTCTTTCCCAGCACAGGCTCATAGTTAAGGGGTAGGTCTTTCAAAAAGGCTTATGCATTTTTTTTCAAAGGAGTAAACTCCAACAGGATTCACAGAAGACCCATAAAGGTTTTTAATGAATGACAGCAGAAATATCCAAGCTTTGACTAAAACACATAGAAAAAAAGATAAAATGAAAAGAATTCACTAAACCCCAAAAGTTCTACAGATAAGAAGCGAGTTCAGAGTAATACTCAGCTATCATCTCATGCTGATTTTCATGAAAGAAGGAGGAAGAGGCGGAGACAGAGGACAGAACCAAGAGTCCAGGAAGGTAGAGTCACAAGTGATGTAGAACAGCTCCCGGTCAGGATTGTAAGTGCCAATCAAAGAACCTCCAAGGTCACCCGGCTAGGTGTAGAACTTGTGTACTCCTTGTGTGCCTCCATCTGCATTCCTATGTGCTACCCATTATTGGGCAGGAATATCTGTGAGAGTTCCCCTATGACTTGCTGGGACTGTACGTTGGGTAGGAGGATGGAGACACCTTGTCTTTCTAGCCTGCAATTTTACAGATAGTGACGAACAGTACCTGAGGAACTATACGTAAGAAACCACACCAAACAAGCCTCATGTGCACCCAGACCTGGTTGGAAATAACTACACTTTGAGCTGAAGCAATAATAGAATGAGACTTGAGGGTAAATTGAGAGAAATTGTGTATATTTTGTGCGGAAGTGATGTGAATCACTAAGACCTGCAGGATGAACTCCAACCTCCCAGATGACCCCCCACCCTTGTGAATCTTATTCTTCTATATTCTTCCTACACTGTACCAGAATTCATCCCTGTGACCAGTAGAATCTGGTACAACTGTATAGAGAGCCCTTCCCAGTCCTCCTCATGGCCCAGGAAGTTTATATTTGTAATCCCGTGAAAAGTTACTGGAATTCTAGTGAGTTAATTCCAATCTACCACTTCCAGTGCAACCCATGGCAAGAAGAAAGACAATAAGGCATATTTGTGGTTATGGAGAGCCGAGGGGCACCCTAAGTCCAGCCACAGTGATGTTCATTTGGAACAAAGGCCTTGACCCAAGGCAAAACCCAGGTTCTAGTCATTCATGAGGAAGGGAGTGGCTTGAGAATGAGTGACTGTGAGAACTGTGGGAAGTAGGTGAGTGCCATGAGCTGGGCTAGGAAGGAGGCATGAAATCACCTCTGCAAACACAGAGAGAAGGATATGCAGAAAGAGTAATCTGCGTAACACAACTGAGATAGTAGCTAATGTTTTGGGGCTGGTGCTTCACTCTGATGTGTCATAGAAAGTCATAGTCTCTATCTTTAGGATACAGGAGCATGGAATACGGAGCATTGGCTCACACATCCCACCTCATCCCAGCTCACTTATGGGAATATCGGGGGTCTGGGGAGGCAACCTGCCATCTCCAAGGACTACTATCAGCACCTCACCTCGATTAGACCAACATGCATTGCTTAAAGCCCATTGAAGGGACAAGAAAAGGGTCCCAGCCAGCTCCATACATATCAATACATGGAGATAGGGTCAGGCTCAGCCAAAATGGAGGCAATTGGTCCTCTTTTAAGGAGTCACCGAGGTGGTCACACGAATCACACAGTGGCATTATGTCACTTCTGAGACTAGAGTCTAACTATGGCTGCCATCTTAGTCTTTATTGAAACATTCATTCCAGAGAAAGCCAGTGGCCACATGATGAGCTACCTTGAGTAAGGGCCAACATGATGAAAAATGGAAGCCTTCAGCCAGCAGCAACATGAATAATCCTGAAAATGATTTCTTCAGCTCAGTCAGGTTGTCAGACAACTGCACCCCAGCCAAAATATGGACTAAAACCACACAAGAAATTAGGAGTCAAAATTGATTGGCAAGTTGCTCCTGACTCCTTGGCTCTCAGAAAGAATATTGCTTCCTAAGCTGATAAGTTTTTGGGTAATTTGATGCATAGCAGTAGATAATACTTATAGGTAGTTAACATAGAAAAGATTCTCAAAATGTTGCCTTAACATGGTTAGAAATAACAAATGTCATATGTGGTTAAAAGTATATAGGTGTGGCTAAAAGTATATACACATTCTTAGGACACATTCTGAGAAATATGTTGCAGAAGGGTTTGTCCTCATGGGAACATTATGGATTATACTTACACAAAGTTTGCTACAACATCACTAGTGGGTATAATTTTATGGGACCACCATCACCTCAAAGATGAATTTTAATGACAGAAATAAAATATGATAATTAAGATCTGATTGCTACATGTCACTCATCCAATGCATGAAAAGGATGCCAGTATATAGAAGATATATTGGTGCTGTTTCTCATTATGGTTTAAATATGAAATGCCCTTCAAAGACTCATGTACATAGGGCTCCACCCCCAAAGCACCATTGTTCAGAAGCATGGCCTTGAGAAGCAATTGGATCATGAGGGCTTTACTTTACATAGCAGATTAATCCATTAAAGGAGTCAGAAGTTGATGGCATTACTGGGAGATGATAGAAACAGGAGGTGGGGGCTAGCTGGAGAGTGTGACTAATGGGGACCACATCTGTCCCCTAGCCCCTTCCTATTAGGTTCTTTTTCCCTCTCTCTGCTTCCTGGCTGACATGAGATGAACACCTTTCACCTGCCATGCCCACCTGCTATGATGTCCACGCCTTGGAGCCAGCAGACCATGGACTGGAACATCCAAAACCATGAGTCAAAAGTAAGTCTTCTCCTCTTTTGGCTGTTTTTCTTAGATATTTGGTCATAGCAATGAAGAGCCATCTCCACCTAGGAGAAAAGATTGTATCCTGTTGTAGTCAGGGTTTGCAAGTGAATAGATTTATTACAGGACATATAATTTATAGGATTGTTTCACAATATTCACCCAAGAAGTCAAATGTAGAAGAGGGCAAGAGATTTGTCCATGCACTAGAGACCCAAAGAATCCAGCTGAGGACCTGGATCCCATAGCAATGGCCTGCATGATTCCATCTGAAGACCTAGAGCCCATGGTAGCAGCATCCTCCATGAGTCCCGCTGGAGGCCTAGAGCCCACAACAATGTCTCATGCAAGTCTGTATCAAGGACCTGCACTGAGAAGGCCCAAAGGTCAGTGGAAGCTAGAAAGTCTGCACCAGCAGGATGAAAGACCTGTGCTGGCAGGCTGAGGGATCTGTGCCGGACCCAGGAAGTGACACTCAAGGTAAGAACCAGAGTTCTTCCTCTAAAGTGACCCGCGGCCATCCTCAGCAATAGTGAGCACCCAAGCTCCTCCAAAGATGAGGACAGCTGAGTTTATGTCAGGAAAACCAGCACAACAGGCTTCTCCAGGAGGACAACAGCACACCATCTCCTTTTACGCTCCTAGCAACAGTCCTCAGCTGGGCCCTCCACACCCAGCACCATGCTGACTCAGTTCAGCTGGGTGTTACAAGTTGACCATTAGTTAATCCACCACATGTCTATAACCCATTAGTCTTTGAGGAAGTAAAACTCCTTCACTTTTAACAGCACATAAAGAATATCTCCTAAAAAAATCTTATTTATATACATTTAGTACACAAACAGCTTTCTGTAATTGAGGGGAAAAAAGGTAGCATTTATTCTGTATACTCCCCACACAGGGACTAAGGTAAGGATGGGATTTTAACCCATTCAAGAGCATAAAAAGAGTTAGGATTAAATGAAAACAGAAAGCGAGCATTAAAGTTACGATAGCTCAAACACTGGATCCTCAGTTTATAGAAAGTGCTGAGAATATAGTTCAGTGGGAGTAAATTTGCTTAGCATGTGCAACTGCCACAAGGAGAGAGAAGAGAAAGGGATTTTCAAATCCACTGTGACAGTTAGGGAGGAGCTCAGGAGAGGGAAGATAGAGGCTGCAAGAGGCTAAAAAGGGTGAATTCTGTGAAGCAAAGTTTCCCTTATATTGAAGACAACAGAGGCATCTCCCTGGCATCTGACTGCGACAAAATAAGTTGGAATTGACTGTAACTAAATAAAGCAACAGGAAAGGGAGGACATTCTTGTCAGCAACCCTCAGTTTCAGAGGGATGTTTTGACTGCAGAGTGAGTAGCACTCACCACTGCGAATCTACAAGAGCTAAATTTCAGTCAAAATACAGCTCCTTGGGTTCCTTTTCAGCTTCAGAAGATTCCATCGCCCGCCTCACCCTGACCACACTGGAACCTGGGATCGTGGGACCAAGTTTGGCTTTGACCCTGTCCCTGGAACAGATGAGATGTCTTTCTTTTTCCTCGCTTTCTTGCTCCCTTTTTCATGTGCGTTTGGAGCCAGTGAGCAGAGCCAGATGGAAACTAAAGCCCTCTGTCTGTGACTGAACAGGTACACCACAAGCGGCAGTGTAAATGTTCCGCCCCGCCGCCTCCCACACACCCAGACCGCCCCAGACCCCACCCGGAAGGACCAGCTCCTCGCAGGAGCGGGGGCAGTTCCATTGCTATGCTCATCGAGCCTCGTAATGTTTGCTTAAGAACAACATTTGAATAGAGGCCCCTCAGAAAACTCGCATTTCCATATTTACTGGGGGATTTCTGTTTTTTACAGATGAGGTTGAGAAACCATTCTGTATACTTGCTGAGTACAAATAAGCAGACTACTAAAGAGCAAGCCAGTGATCAGAGCACTAATAATCATTTGTTAGCACTTACTACACATCGGGACATGTGCTGGGCAGGAAGTTCAGTGCAGAGGAATATTTGAGATCAGTACTATAACTCCGACCTTTAAGATGAAAGAATGAGGGGCCAAGAGGTGGAAAAAGCCAAACCTCCTCACGGTGGCCACCCCGGGGCATTGGACAGCGGTGCAGTGAAAGGTATCTCGTACTGTCTCCTACTGCTAGGAAATGTTTACCGTATGCTTATATTATTCTACATATTGGACAAGATGAGGCAAGAAAATAATTTTTTAAAGGGCATTTTCAACTGAGTGTGGCGGCACATGCCTATAATCCCAGCACTCAGGAGGCTGAGGCAGGAGGATCACCATGAGTTTAAAACCAGCCTGGGCTGCATAGTAAGATCAAGGTCAGCCTGAACTACATAGCAAGGCCCAGCCTAAAAGAAAGAAAGAAAGAGAGAGAGAGAGAGAGAGAGAGAGAGAGAAAGACCTCAAAATAAAAATAAAAAGGACATTTTATTAAAGTCACAGAGATACGAATAAGTTATTGGGCTGTCCAATCCTAGCTCCTCATCTGTCTGCCTGGACCCTGTTGTAGGAGAGAGGAACCGACAGCTTGTGAGCAGCATGTGCAGGGCAGCTACCTCCGGGAGACTGGGGTAGTAGAATGACCACATGAACTGTCACCCAGCTGGGACACTTTTGAGAATGAAATGGTTGTTAATTGGCCTCTGACTGTCCTAGGGGTGCTGGAACGTACGTCTGATTTTAAGTGACTCTTCTCATCATAGTAAACAGGCTTGCTTTGTGTGCATTGAGTCTCACGGCCACTGATGAAACCAACTGCAGATCAAAAATACCTGGAACAAACTGTGTACCAAACATGTACAGACTTTCTCTTATCAGTATTCCCTAAAAAGTGTAGTATGATGCTCAGGATATAGCTCAGTGGCACAAGTGCCTGCCTGGCAAGCACAAGGTCCTGAGTTCAATTCCTGGTACAAAAAAAAAAAAGTGTAGCATGACAACTATTTCTACAGCATTTATATTGTATTAAGAGGGTTTTTTGTACTGGAAATCGAACTCACAACCTTGCATTGGCTAGGCAGGCACCGTGCTGCTGAGCTATAACCCAGACTGTGTTAAGAATTAAAACTAACCTAGAGATGCCTTACCGTATGCAAGAGGAAACACATACACTATGAAATTATGGCACCATTTTATATAAGGAACTTGAACATCCTCAGATGGGGGGCAGAATCATGGAACCCATCCCCTCAGGTGCCAAAGGAAGACTGTAGGACCAAATACTCCATGAGCAGGTATCACTTTAATAAGTCCATGGGCAGCATCGTGCATCATTTTTTTAAAAGAAAGAAACTTCTAGTCTTATCTCATAGGCCTGTATGCTTGTCATGTAAGTTATAAATCAAAGTTTACATAATTTAAATTCTTTTCCACCACAGTCCTACAGAGCTGACAGCCATGAATGTGGCAGTCATAGTTGAAATGCCTTTCTTGAGTGAAAGTGCTTGGAAACCACTTCGGGATCACCCCTTCCAGCAGTGGGAGAGCCACCCCGGGGCCACGGTCCTTGTGAAACAGGTGGAGAAGCCAGCAGTCACAGAATCCCTCCTCAGAGAGTGCCCTGCCACGAGTCAGCTTCTGTGCCACCTCCTGCGACTTCCACTGCTCCTCCAAGTCCAAAGATAGTTTCCAGTTCTTGGGGCTATTACAAAATAAAAGCCAGCTTCGAAAGACAATTTGACCACATCGTGTACCAACACACAAACACCACGCACAACTTGGCAAGACTACTGACAAATACAAAAACTTGCCTTGTAATGGAACATGAATGCTTCTCGTCGGTGGCAGCCTCGTCTGGACCAGCTCAGATGACTAAGGATCCTCAGGAAGGGGAACGTGAATCAGACAGGCCTCCTTTCCTCTGACTCAAGGTTGAGCTCATGCCCAGGTGGCAGTGGGAAGGCCTGACGCTGGAGGTGATGAGCTCCTCACACACCAACGGAAACTAAGGAAAAACTTAGCTCCCTCACCTCTGCTCCACAGGCCTGCTCGGTGACCACGCTCTACTAATTGCTTTATAGATGTTATTTAATCTCGTAGTAGTACCTATTCCAAGTTAGTACCTATCTTAAAGGTAAAGAAATTGAGGCACAGAAACTACCAAGTTCTCGAAGTCCAGTGCGTGCATCGCCAGTACTTCCTGCTATATTCTGCTTTCTCCCACTAAACTGTAAGCAAGAATTAAAAGATATCATAAACGAGCCATGAATTTCCTAGTTGGAATTTCTACCACAGTCTTTTGTCCCTTCAGTTCAGATAAGCTCTAGCAGTAGTAACAGGTTTTAACGTCTTATTTCATTCATTCCCGTTCACGAGCTGTCTGTTTACTGCATGATTCCGAGGGCAGTTAGGTTAGTTAGAGCCAATTCAAGGCGTGAATGGGCAGGGCCCTCTTGGCGGGGGGAGGGGGTGCGGGTATGAACTTCCGCTTCAGAGACGGGCTCTGCTAAACCTCCTCAGGGCCCCCGGAGCGCAGGAGCTGCTGACTCCTCAAAAGCAGTTTGGAGCCTCTGGACCCAGACGCAATGCTTGCAATTTGGATTTTTACCACTAGGTGGATGTAGATAGTTTTGCTGAATAACCAGTAAGCTTTCCCCAGTAACCAACCCACGTTTAAGTCTACAGAGTCTGCTGTACTAGATTTAGACTCTCAGCTCCACTGAAAAAGATTTAGTAATCTAAATGAGTTGAGAGAATAATAAAAAATTAGTTTGTGGTAAAAACAATTAGTTTATGGTACAAAACTGCACTTAATTATTTTGCAACAGTAACTTCTTTCTTTAAAGACAACTAATCTGATTTGGGAAAAACAAAAATATTTTACAAATTGTCATAATTTTGTGCCTTCCTTACTAAGACTCAATTACTGTTAATTATTTCTGAACCTGATTTTTGTTTTCGTTTTATTTTTTCCTTCTTGATAGGGATTGAGCCCAGAGCCTTCACACCGGCATAATGAGCTTCATCCTCAGCCCTGGTTCTATTTTTTTATTTTGAGACAGGACCTTGTTAAGTTGCCCAGGCTAGGTTCAAACATGTTGTTCTCCTGCCTCAGCCTCCCAGAATACTGGAATTATAGGCATGCACTACCACCCTCAGCAGACCGTTTTGACTTTTGTGGGGGAAACTTTAATACTTTTTCTTCTCCATATTCCCATTTTTTGCTTTCATTTGTCAGTCTCTGGCTGTAAGTGTGCTACAGCTAAATCATATCCTCAAACTCCTGGAAAGATCTGACTTCCTGACTCTCCTCAGTCTGGAGCAGTTACTGTCCGGTAGACAACTTCAAAGATCAAATAGCAAGGGGCTCTTGGATTTGTGGTGACTACTCTAATAACTGCCTTTCACCAATCATGAATAATTTTTCCCAGAGACTCTTTTCCATTCTAATTCCTAAACTTCTGAAGCCTAGAACCAGGACAAAACAGTAATTATTATAATAAACATACTTGCTAGAACTACACCAAGCACTAGTAAACATTTTTATATATTAGCTTATCATAAGATATAAAACACAAATATTAAAGATTGTAAAATACCCCTAAATTTGCTCCCTACCTTTTAAAAAATGCTTTTGCAAAACACCTAATGCAAAACACATAATTTCTAGAAGATGTAATCCTGTTGTAGGCAGCTGAGTTAGATAAAAATATTATTGGCAATCAGACAGGGCCAGGCTCTCAAAGGAGCCAACATGCAGGACAAGATGCCTTGTAAATGGAGATCAATTTGCTGTGGGCCAGACTTCAAAGGACTAAACAAATGCACCCACATACCTCCCTAAGTGTGAACATCAGGGGCTGATATTCTGACCAGGTAGCAACCACCTCCAAGAAGCCAGAAAGCGTCCCCAGCCCCGCCCCGCACAGGAAAAGCCCTGCTCTGTGTTCACGCCTGCTTGCTGCGTGACAGCTTCCCCATTTGATCCCAGTTTACTCAATTTTACCTGAACAATTACACTTGTAATCTTATTGGCTGACCATAGTTTTGTCCCACCTCATGCCCACCTTGTAATTTCCAATTTTCTCCCTATCTTGGACCTCATGGTTTTGCCCTATAAAGTCCCCAAAAAAGGCAGGGTCCTTGGCAACCCACTCGGGCTCCCTTCTGTCCCTCTCTCGGACAGAAGCTTTCTTTCCTTCAATAAATATATTCTGCTCTTAACCTCCATTTTTCCTTAAATTCATTCTTCAATTTTAGAGAACACAAATTCGTCCCAAATATCATTCAGGTTGGGAGTTTTCATTTTCCTCTATCAATCCTATGGACAAAATATTGCATAATAACAACCTACCAGTTTTCAAAGGTGCCTTTTCAAAGTTGTTCAATTATCTCCCCCTTTCAGGTTAAGTGATAACTAAGGTAGACAATAAATGTTCACAAATGGTCCCTTTTGCAAGTGGCTTTAATTTCTGCGAATGTCTGACACTGACTTCCAACCTGGTGCTTTCGTTTGGAAATGTACGATGTGAGATGGGAATTGCAGAGACACCTGAGCGCCTGGCTCTCTCGCCCATCAGCCAACTCAGCAAACTGCTCTAACATTCAGGGTGGCTAATTACAACCAAGGAGTCTTCCCAGTGCATTCTTTAGACACCAACAAACAGTGTTTCACCAATGATGTGAATGATGTGTTTGTGAAATTGAGACTTAGTGACCAGGGAGATGATTTGTAAGAAGTTACAGCTGGTGCCAGCTTGAATTCTGCTGCCTTTCTCCAAGTTGCTGCTAAGTCAGGGACAACAGTTTTGCACTTTGGGAAAAGGGATGGAATTCACTGGCAATAGGAGGGGAAAGAAAAAGACTGAAGTGTGTGGAAATTGCACGGTTGTTTTGAACTCTGGCACACTTTACATAGCATCTGAGAGGTCTAGGATATATCTTTCAGGTAATGTCTCTCTGGAATCTCTGTGATGCACTATTTTAAAATTAAAAGACAAATACATAAAATTTAATGGCATAGGATATCACATCTCGTCACCATAGCGTATATTTTTATTTTTCCTCCCTCTTTTCTACTTTTACTTGGCCCAAGCTTGCTCTGTGGGGTCTGTTTCTTCCTACTTTTAATAAATGAGAAACTTTGCCACTGTTTATGCTTGTCTTGCTCAATTCTTCATTCAGAACAGAAAAAAGTAGAAAAATCACCTCCAGAAGGGTTGTAGGCAACTGTGCAGAAGATGAGATACCTTGCAACTGTTGGGGGGAATGGGGAGATACAACAGACACCTGCAGATGTGGGTTAAAGGTTAAAACAAATGCACAAGCACACACCTCAGTAAGGATAAACATTGGGGATTGATATTCTAAACAGGTCTCTATCACCCTGAAAAAGCCAGAAAAGTCATTAGCCCAACCCCCTACAGGAAAAGCCCCTGTTCTGTATTCTTCCCAGCTTGCTACACCACTCACTTCCCTATGACCCTGATATAATCAATTTTACCTGAGCAATTATGCTTGTAATCTTACTGGTTGACCATAGTTTTGTCCCACCGCATGCCTACCTTGCAATTTTTCATTCTTCCCCACCTTGGACCAGCCTCACCTTGTGGTTTTGCTCTGTAAAATCACTAGGAAAGACAGGGTCCTTGGCAACCCACTCAAGACCCCTTCTGTCCTTTCTTTCCTCTGTGTCAGAAGGGGACTGTAGCACCCCAGAGCCCAGAAACACTCTGCCTAGCGAGCCAGAGGAGCAGACCCTGGATTAGCCATGGGAAACCTCACGAGCCATGCCCCGCAGATGCCACGGCCTTTGCCACTAGGCTGTTTCCTTGATCCATGGGAAATGTTTGACCCTGCCAGTCTAAAAAGGAAACAACTGATCTATTAATACAGTTTGAGTTCAGTAGGAACTAAGAAATGGGTATGAGGTGGAATTTAAATTATGATATTAGTTTTCAGTTAAATTGTTCCTGCTTAAAACAGAGAAGATAGAGTGAAATCCCTTATGTGTGGGCTCTTGTGACCCTTTTACCTCATTCATGAGAAACTACAGTACTTAGAGAGGACCCTGAAGAAGACTGAGATATCTTCAATGAGCCTATCCTGGGACCCCGACCTCTCAGGTGGTATGGGTCTCTCTCATCTGTTTAATGAAAACAACCACACTGGGAGGTCTCCTCAATCTCTTCCTTCTAATCTGCAGGCCAGTAAATCCATCCCATCTCCTTCAAGTGACTCAGGAACCCCACTAGAACCTAGTGCCACAGAGAAAGCCAACATTCCTCAGCCCCCTCATCATGCTTCTCAGACAGCTTTAAGTCTCATTGGATAGCTTATACCCTACAGGACATACCTGGAGTGATGCCTCTTATTCCTCTAACACACAGCTCATCTTGCTCCTGACAGACATCACCAAAGCAAAGAGGGCTATTCAAGTCCAGGGGGCTATTCATTTTTCTGTTGCAGGTATCCAGGACCAGGAAGGCTTGGTAGCTGTCAAGGAGCCTGGAACATCTCAATCCATGGCCCACCTCCATTGTGGGAAGGTTCCTTGGACTGGGAAGAACTGGTGAGCTGTCCAGGAGCACATAACACCTGATACCTCCTCCTTCCACCATTGTGGAAAGGTCACTGGACTCGGGAAGGCTCGATGAGCAGCCTGGGAGCCTGAGACCCCTTGTTCTATCCCCTGCTGCCATAGTGGGAAAGACGTTGGGTTCTGGGAAGCCACGGTTTGTTCTCTTTTTTTCTATTTATTTAAAGACAGTAGCAAAGAAAAAAAAAAACAATAGCAACATGCCAACATCACGGACATAAACAAAACAAAGCAAGAACGTTAAAAATGATGCAGGGTTTCAAAACAAATTAATAAGAATTAACAGTGGTTGTTATTTTCATGTTGTTACCTTCAACTATGTTGCTCAGATTACCAGATGTAAATATGGAAGATTGTTCAAACCATTAAAGAGAATAAAAAATAATTATTAAATAAAACATTAGACACAATACAGAGCTTCACTAGACAAGATGGTAGGAATTCACCAATGGTAGTTCCATTGCATATTGTTGTCTTCAAATCAGTTCCTCAGATTACCAGATATAAGCATGCAAAATTGGTCAAAATATCAAAAATTCTAAGCATTGACTGTTCCTTTCAGTAAACCATCAGACATTAGCAGTACAGTTACCCCAGCTACCCTTCTGTATACATGTATATATATATATATATATTTTGCCTTCTTTATTTTTCTTTCCCTCATGCCAGTTGTTCCTTTCAGCAATTTCTTTCCATTTCATATCATCCATTCTACACTTTGGGTTTTACTTACTCTTTCAGGTTCCTACACCAGAGAGACAATCTGATGTTTACACATGGGGATCTAATTTATTTCACTTATGAGTATGGTCTCTAGTTGCATCCACTTACCTACAAAAGCCTTGAGTTTATTTATTTTACAGCTAAGTAATACTCCATTGTATAAAAATAACACATCGTTTTTATCCATTCCTCAGTCAATGGACATTTGAGTTCTTTCCAAGATTTAGCTATAATGAATTCTGCTGCTGTAAACATCGGTGCCCATATATCACTATAGTATGTTTTTAATTCTTCTGGAAAAATACTCAGAACTGGAATACATGGGTTAAATGGAACTTCTTAATCCTAGTTTTGTGGTGAGTTTCCAAACTGATTTTCACAGTGATTTCACCAACCTACACTCCCACCAGCAGTGGAGTAGGGTTCCTTTTTCCCCACAGCCTCTCTTGCATTTCTTATGGGTTGATTTCTTCATGATAGCCATTATTTCTGGGGTGAAATGGAATATCAGTGTTATTTTAATTTGCATTTCTCAAATGACTAATGATGTTGAACATTTTTCCATATATTTATTGATCATTAGTATTCCTTCATCTGAGAAGTATGTATTCATCTCAGATAGCCATTTTTGGACTGGGTCTTTGAAATTTGGGGGTCTGATATTTTTAAATTCTTAATATGTTCTAGATATAAGTCCTTCATTTGGGGGGCAACTGGCTATAACTTTTTCCCAATTCATGGGTGTTGGGAGCCACTGAAGCTGGAAAATAAATACATGTACAGGATGAAGCCAGCCTGAGAACATGAGAGGTCCTCAGAGTAAATAAGCTATTGTAACTTGTTAACTGGTTGCTGGGCAGTGAGGTGGAAATTAACCAACCTCTTGAAGGTACAAATAAATGCTCTACTGTTTTTGGACAGTTCCCCTTCTCCATTCAGGAGAGAGAACCTCCACCTGACCTTGGCTATTCTCTCTTATCTTTATTTTCTAAATCCTCTTGCTGTTTTCTCCCAGAGACCACTGAGAGACTACCGAGTCCCACAACTGGGGCCCAATATGGGGCCCCCGGTAAGGAGAGTGGTTGACTGGAGGACACTCTCCAGAATTTGTGCACACAACAGGGTCAGGGGAGTGGAATGGTAGGTCAATAGTTAACACTGGAGTGTTATATTGACAATTATCAGGTGTAAAGAGCGGGGCATGGAGGTCTACTGACCTTAAACAATATAGTTACAAAAAATAGGCTTAAGAGAAAACAAGAGGACAAAAGTATATTGCATTACTGGTAATTAAAATGGGACAACTACAGTCTCAAGAATCACAGAAGTACCTGTATGTGGAAGTGGTTTTGACATGCTTGATTCCTATATTTACCTTCTTTTTCTGGATTTTGGTTAAAAGGGATTTTGCAACCACAAAGGACTCACCTCAGAGTTCTACTTCAAAATTAAGTCCCAAGCCCAAGCGGGACAAGGATGATGGGATGGTGGTGCTCCTGATAGAGTCTGAACCCTCTTGCCTTGCTCACCCTAATAAGAAAGGACAAAGAGGGGACAACAGGGACCTTTCCCCACCAGAGAAGTGTTTGCCCATGATTTCTATTTCACAGCACCCGATAAGTTTAACTGACCCACAGGTGGCAATCCTGACATTTTCAGCTCAGAGAAGTCTGCTGCTTCACAGGCTGGAAATTCTGCCTTTCAGGGAGTGGGACCGTTTTCTCTGTGTCCCTTGCAACTAGCATTAAAAGAAGCCAGATGGGCAAGGGAGCTCATGGAGGGTTTTCAACTTAGCTACCCTGTTATTGAAGTTCAAGTCCTTGAAAATCTGGGACAAGTTACACATCATTATGATGCTATACCTTTTAAAACCTTAAAAGACTTAAGACAAGTGGTTGCTACTTATGGTGCTACTACTACCTTTACCTTGAGTTTTTTGGAAATTCTAGGACAACTGATTATGGCTCCAAAAGATTGGAAAGGAATAGTTAAAGCATGTTTAAGTCTAGGAGACTACCTGATGTGGGAAGGAAACTTCCTTGAATATTGTATTGATCAAGCAGCTTGGAATGCTATTCACAACATAGCCATTACAAAAGATATGCTAATTGGGGGAGATGCCTTTGCTATCACAAAAAATCAACTTATCTAAGGTCTGCAAATATAAGAGCAAATCAAAATGGCTGTAATGAGGGCTTGGAGGGAACTCCCTTCTAAGGGAGGGGTATCCCTTAATTTAGCTTCTATTCATCAGGGAGCTGAGGAACATTTTCAGCACTTTGCAGCATGATTATTACAGGCCATTGAAAGGATTATAACTGACACAGAAGCTAGCAAACTAATAGTTCAGCAGCCAGCCTTTGAAAATGCAAATAAATGGTGTAAAGAGGCCTGAAGAGCCCACAAAATGTGGGCCACGTTGTGGGATATGAATCAGATCTGTGCAGATATTGACCCCTTGTATGTACAGGGGTATGCCTTGGTAGCGGCTATCACTCAGGTTATTCATCCACAGTCTAGAGGAAAGGGAAAAAACAAGGTTGTTTGTTTGCATTGTGGAAATGAGGGACATTTCACTGGAGACTGCTCTGTAACATCTGTATGGGCAATAAGCCACCAGCTGTGTTTCTAAGAAAACCTGGTGTCTGTGCAAGGTGCAGATGAGGGTATCATTGGGCAGCTGAGTGTAGGTCTAAAGTTGATGTGGAAGGCTGCCCAGTTCAGGGAAACAAACCTTCAGTGGGGCCTGCCCCAGACCCCACCAAACAATGAGGGTGTATTCCTCAATTCCTCTTCAGCCCTCCCTTCCCCTGCCAAACATGTCTCTGACTTCTGGCTAGCGGTAGCAGACAGTGGAGGCTTGGACCTCGGTCCCTCCTCCAGATTCATATTAACTCCTGAAATGGGACCCCAGATTATTCCCACTGGAGTCTATGGACCATTGCCTCAGGGTACAGTGGGATTCCTTCTAGGTCACAGCAGTCTTATTCTAAAAGGTCTTCAGGTTTTACCTGGTGTCATCAATGCTGCTTATACAGGGGAAATCAAGATTATAGTTCAATCCACTCAAAATACTGTTTGAATCTCTCCAGACTCTCATGTCACTCAATTAGTCATTCTTCCCTTGACAAAAATTAGAAACTTTACAAATAAGGAAAGAGGACCCAAGGGCTTTGGGTCTTCTGAAACCTATTGGGTTCAACAAATTAAACAAAACCACCCTGAGATGGAATTGACTATTGATGGAAAGAAATTTAAAGGGCTTTTAGACACAGGGCAGATGTTTCAGCTTTTACCCACCACCACTGGCCTAAAGCATGGCCTCTGGATGAGGCCACTACAGACTTGCAGGGGGTGGGCAATGTTTCTCACCCCAGCAAAAGTGCAAAATTGCTAACCTGGAGGGATGTAGAAGGCCATTCTGGTTATTTCTCTCCTTGTGTTCTCTTCCAGTTATTCCTAAAAGGGACTGCCTTGGTATAGGCTACTCACCCTCACATTTTCAGGAGGGGCCTTGATCTCTTCTCTGACCCCAAGGATGGCATCCAAGATAACTTGGATGTCTGATTACCCTGTTTGGGTTGATCAGTGGCCCTTACGCAGGAGAAAATTATAGCAGTTTATACACTGATTAATGAGCAGATGATGATGGGGCACCTAGAGCACTCCAATGGCCCTTGGAATACCCTAATGTTTGTAATAAAAAAAAAGCCAGGAAAATGGAGATTGCTCCAAGACTTATGGGCAGTCAGTCATACCATGGAACCTATGGTAGCACTACAACCAGGATCGCCCAGCCCTATAGCTGTTTTCTCTTACACTTTTCTCTTATGGTGATTGATTTAAAGGGCTGTTTTTTTTTTCTATCCCTGTCCACCCTCAAGATAAGAAACATTTTGCTTTTAATTTACCCTCTATTAATAATCAGGCCCCTATGTGCTGCTTCCAATGGTGTTGTCTGCCACAGAGAATGGCAAATAGACGAACCCCGTGCCAAGAGTTTGTGGCTGCAGCCATTTTGTCAGTATGACAGACCTATCCATCTGCATGCCTTATCCATTACATAGATAACATTCTTCTAGCCCATGAAACCCCATCCACCTTGCATCAAATGTTTATACAATTAGATGATGCCCTTTGCAATTCAGGTCAGTGGTAGCCCCTGAAAAGGTGCAAACTATAGCACCTTTTTCATATTTGGGTCACTTTATCCAACAGAGACATATTGTGCCCCAAACAGTTCAGATCCAAGTTAATCATCTCACAACACTAATGATTTTCAGACTCTACTTGGTAACATTAATTGGCTCCACCCAGCTCTTAAGCTGACCACTCATGATTTAAGTCCTTCTTTGACACTCTCAAGGGAGACCCGGCCCCCACCTCTCCAAGAGCACTTACACCAAAGGCGAAATCTGCCTTAGATAAAGTTAATCTGGCTCTTTCCGATGCTCAGCTCTCTAGAGTTGACCCATCTCTGTCAATGCTCTTAATTGTATTTCCAACTCAGTGTATGCCCACAGGGGTCCTGTGGCAGTCTCAGGGTCCTTTACAACGGTTACATATGCCACATACTCCACATAAAACTATTACTCCCTTTCAGGATGCTGTGGCAGAACTGATCGCATGTGAAAGAACATGTGCTATCCAGCTTTTTGGTCATGAAATGCAAACATCGTTCCTTTTTCTTTAGTACAACAAATGTGGTTTATGGCAATTTTCATCCTCTTGGCAATCTGTGTTGACTAATTTCCTGGGTGTGATTGGTTGTCATTATCCTTCAGATAAATTAATTTAATTTGCTTCCCTCATACCTTTGTCTTCCCTTCAAAACTAGGCTCAATTCCCATAGCAGGAGGCATTTCCATCTTCATGGATGGCTCATCTTCAGGAAGGAGAGGTTATATAATGGCCTCCTCTTCCAGAATACAAGATATGGGTTTCTCTTCTGCACAAAAGACTGAATTGCAGGCAGTCATATGGGTCTTGCAATATCATTCATCCATTCCAATTAACCTCTTTTCCAACAGTGTTTATGTCTGTAGTATAATGTGCCACATCGAAACTGCCACCATACACACTGGTCAAGATTTTTTTCATTTACTTCACACTCTCCAACTTGTCATACGGTCACATCATGTTCCCTGTTTTATTGGTCATACACGTTCTCATTCCTAATTGCCAGGACCTCTCACTAGGGGGAACGCTGTTATTGACAGATTGCTGGGTGCTGTCACTGTCACTCCCTCAGAGGCCATTTAGCAGACTTTTGCCTTCTATGCCACCTGTCATCAAAATGCTTCTGCCTTAAGCAAACAGTTCCATTTGACCCTGGAACAGGCCTGAGAAATTGTTTTAAAATGCTCTTCATGTGTAATACATCTTCCCTCACCTTCCATGGGAGTCAATCCCCGAGGGTTACACCCAAATAGCCTTTGGCAGATGGATGTCACTCATGTTCCTGAATTTGGTTCTTTACACTGAGTCCATGTTTCAGTGCACACGTCCTCAAGATTTATTTTTGCTTCTGCTCACACTGGTGAAGCAGCTAAACTTGTCATTGTTCATTGCTTGGATGCCTTTAGTGCACTTGGCTGCCCACTGACACTTAAGACTAACAATGGCCCGGCATTTACAAGTGCTGTTTCCCAAAGGTTTTGTAAAACTTTTCATATTTGCCTTATCACAGGAATTCCTTATAGCCCTCAAGGTCAAGGAATTGTTGAATGTGCTCACCATATGATCAAAATTCAACTACAAAAATAAAAGGGGGAATCCTTCCCTACAAAAATCACACCTCATAATAGACTTCACCTGGCTATTAATAGTTAATATACTTTCTAAATTCTAGAAAAGATGGAAGTACAGCATCAGAAAGACAATTCCATCAGGTAAAAGAAAAAGGATTAGGAAAAGTCCTTTGGAGAGATCTCCATATTGGACAATAGAAGAGACCTAGTCCACTACTGACCTGGGGTAGAAGATATGCTTCTGTTTTTCCAGAGAATGCTGAGTGACCTATTTGGGTACTAGAGTGTGCTGTCTGCCTATATCATGAACTCAGATCTGGAGAAGTTGGTTCTACCTTTCAGGAAGCTGATGTACAGTCCTGTGACAGTGATGCCTCAGAGACTGTTTTACAGCCAATAGACAACAATGAGGCTAGTTTTGATCTGGGGGCCTATTGAAGAAACTGACGAGATGCAAATCTAAACTCCAAATAGGTAATAAAGTATATAGGGATACTGAGCTGAAAGTTACCAGTATTCTTAAGATAAAATAACATACATATTCATTATAGATAAAAGACTCTATTCCTTTCAAAAATTTTCTAAAGATGTTTGTTCTGTGTACTGGTTTGCATGTCTGTCTGTCATTCTGTGAACAGCTGTTCCCCTTTATTTTGAGCTCAACTGTTTCTTTTATCATTTGTTCATAATAAAATTGGTTTATAGATTTAAAAGAATGCTGGTTTAAATGATATCAAAATCAATCAATATTTTAACCACAGTCCTTAGGATGAGGAGAAATTATTGGGTAGGACTCCAATTGGTGAATAGAGGAGTAGCCAACCTTTATTCATTAATAAGGAGTCTCCAGTGATCTCTGTAGTCTCTTGGGAATCACCCCAGTAATTGGGTCATTTGTTCAAAAGAAAGTTTTTCAATAAAAATTACAATAAGGTTTTCTCATAAAAGATGCTCTTGGTACAAGACTAAATTTTAACAAAGGTTTTCACATGTGTATGGTAATTTATTAGGGTTAATCTCATGTTATATGTAATGTATTAATGATTCTGTATCTACAGGTCTTCCAAAATATAAAACAGAGACTGTATATTGTAATGAGAATTTCCTTCAGATTCAGACTTCCATCTTTAACAAAAATTTAGATAAAAGTTTCTTATGTATTAGATAGAGATAATTGGTTAAAATGTTCATGTCATGTCAAAATGAAAATTTAAGTATGTTACAAAATGTCATTATGATTGTCATGTAGCAATGATATGTATGGTTTTTTATTTCTAAATTGCTGTGTAAAAATATGTAACTGTTGTTCACTAATATTCTATGAGTATTTAAATATTAGGATTTCCAGGGATGTTAAAAAATGATGGTTCCATTTTTATGCTTTAAGGTGTTTGCTATTCAGACCAGGTTGTGATATTAAGCTTACTGCCTCGCTTACAATGTTATATCATTAATGTTCTCTGCTGGATGTTTAACAACTGAGATTTGGAGACCAAAAGTTAGAGAGATAAATTGGACTAAGAGGACAGCCAATATTTTGGCCATGCCTTTCGAGGTTAGTGAAGACTCAGGACATAAGAGAACCTCCACTATGACATCCTATAACTCAGTTGAGTCCCTGATTTTCTGATCAAGGAGATTATGAGACCACAGAGGAAAGTAATTCTACAATATATAGAGTTCCTAAGGAGAGTCACCAGGAGAGACAAAAAAATGAAAAAATAAAAAAACTCTCAAGCTTTCTCAGAAAGCACTTTCATCAAGCAGTGGCTGTGACTCATCCAAATGGCTAACACTGACAGAAGATCAAGAGATGCTGTACTTTGTTCCAAGATGATTCTTGAGAAGACTTAACTGACATTGATACAGAGCAAAAACTTAAATTTTTATTTATACAGGTCTCACTTTACCTTGGTCTTGAACATCCAGCAGAAAATTGTAACCACAAGATGTAAAGGAGCAATGCCACAGTAACAGGTTAGCTGTAAAAGGTTCAAGTTACCAAAAAACTTCTGACAGTTGCTAGCTTGACTGATTACTAACCACTGTTATGGACTTTGGACTAGATTCTTCAAGCATAGCCTTTCCAGCTAACCGCCCATCATCTACAAAGCAGAGAAGAGAGAGGCATTGAGAGCCGCTGAAGCTGGAAAATAATTACACATGCAGGATGAAGGCAGCCTGAGAACACGAAAGCTCCTGGGAGTAAACAAGCCATTGTAACTTCTTAACTGATTGCTGGGCAGCAAGGTGGAAGTTAACCAACATCTCCAGGGTACAAACAACCTCTATTGTTTTGGGGCAGTTCCCCTTCTCCACTCAGTAGAGAGAACCTCCTAGACCTCGGCTATTATCTCTTGTCTTTATTTTCTAAATCCTCACTGTTTTCTCCTGGGGACCACTGAGAGACCACTCAGTCCCACAATGGGTTTTCTTTTTACTCTGTTGGTGCTTACTTCTGATGTGCAAAACTTTTCAATAAGATGAGATCCCAGTTGTCGATTCTTTGAAGTATTTCCCATGCAGTTTCTGTTTGTTCATGAACTCTCTGCCTAGCCTTATGTCTTCCAGACTTCCACCTAATTTCTCTTCCAGTAGATTTAGTGTTTCTGTTTTAATATTTAGATCTTTGATCTATTTTGAATTTAGTTTAGTGCATGGTGATAGACAAGGGTCTAGTGTTACTCTTTAGCATGTGGAAAGCCAGTTTTTTCAACAACATTTATTAAAGGGGCTATCTTTCTTCCAGTGAACATGTTTGGACATTTTATCAAAGGAAAGGTGGCTGAGTGTGTTTGTGGTTGTGCCTGCATCTTCCAGTCTGTTCTGTGGGAGACCGCTGAGAGACCTGCAGTCGACATCCGTTTTGTAAACCACCAGCCATTTTGAGAGTTGAGTTCCGGTTTCCAAATATGGTCAGTTTCCTGTAGATTACATAATATCGCCTGATGCTCTGACCACCCTCGCGTGATGTTTGAACCTCCTTCCGTTGCCTAGTTACCCGCTGACGTCAATCCCCACTCCATACTGTATATAAACCCGAGCTTTCTGCTCAATAAATGAGACTTGATCAGACTCCTGTCTTGTCTCCATTTCTCGTGTCCCTTGTCCTTTTTCATCCCACTCCCCCTCTAGGGTCTTCGTTGACTACCCGCAGGTCGGGACAAGTGGCGCCCAACGTGGGGCTCCAGCTCGGGGGATCCAGTGATGACAATGTTCGAGGGGCCCCAAGACAGAGAAAAGAGGATTGGTCCGGCGTGGGAACCTGCCGCGTCTGACGCACCTCGGTAAGAACAGCGCATAATGGGACAAGCAATGAGCAAACATGAGATGTTTGTTGAAGGTTTAGAAAAAGCTCTCCAGGCACAAGAAGTAAAGGTTAAATATAAACAGTTATGTGAATTTTTTTATTATATTAATGATGTTTGTCCTTGGTTTCCTATTGAGGGAACAATTGATTCATTGAGATAGAAATTAGTTGGTGATGCACTTAAGTCTTATTATACAGTTTTTGGGGTTGCAAAGGTACCGATAATTGCATTTTCTTTTTTTTTTTTTTTGATAACTGCATTTTCATATTGGAATCTAACTGATGAAATTTTATCACAAAAAAATTTTGATGTCACAATTGCTAATGTGGTTGAAAAAGGTGAAACTATCTTACAATAGGAGGTTTTAGAACAATCAACAAATCAAACTCAAAATGTAGATAAAAAAGAAGAAGACCTTATGTCTTTTGAAAGTGATAGTGAGGACGATCAGGCTAAACAAATTGAGAACAAAGAGTCCTCCATGACTGATATAAAAAAGATGAAGCCTTTAAAATCAGGTTCAAACCAGTTTGAATCTGGTCTAAAACAGGAAGTTACATCTAGTCCTCATGATTTGGGAGGAACTAAATCCAAAATTACACCCAGTCCTAGTGATTTGCCGGAAGTAGGAGGAGCTAAGTCCAAAACTAAGATATATCCTGATTTGTCAGAAATTCCAGGAACTAGAATGGATGAAACAGATGAAAGTCATAATGATGTGGCAAAGATGGCTGCCGCTGAATATCGCGCAGCAAAGATGGCTATTAAATGTTATAATTTAGATTGGCTGCCTAATATTCAGCATCCTCCACCTTATGGCACTAATCATATTGCTGTTCCATCAGTATATCCAGTCCTTGATGATTCTAGTAAAGAATTAAAAAATGACATTGAACTTATCAAAGAATGAATAAAATTAAAAATTGGAAAACAAGATCTTTTGGCTCAGGAACATGGTCTTTTGGCTCAAGAAATAAAAATGAAAAAAGATCATCAAAATCTTATAGCTCAATTAGAAGAATTAAAAACAGATGATTCTAAAAAACAATTAGAAATAAAAACGGATACCCCACAAAATTCAAAACCAACTGTAAAAGGTATCATTCCAAAGTCTTTTCCTTGGATTAATTCCATTATAGAAACAGATAATATGGAAGCATTTCCAGTAATAGAAACAACAAATGATCAAGGACAAGTTGTCCGCACTCCTCATACTTTTGATTTTAAGATGATAAAAGAGCTAAAAACAGCAGTAGCTCAATATGGAACTATAACTCCTTATACTTTAGCAATTTTGGACTCTATAGCTGTTAATTGGCTTACTCCTGGGGATCGGCAAACATTAAGCAGAGCAACCCTTTCTGGAGGAGATTATCTTGTATGGAAATCAGAATACATGGAAAACTGCAAAGATGCTGCTGGACGTAATGCTCAAGCAGGCAATGGATGGAATTTTGATATGCTAGCAGGAGAGGGAAATTTTGCTACTAATGAAGCTCAGATACAATATGATGCAGAACTTTATGCACAGATTCAATTGGCTGCTACTAGAGCTTGGAGAAAGTTACCTCTGAAGGGGACATGAGTTCTCCTCTCACTGGCTTTAGACAAGGGCCGGATGAGCCTTTTGCAGACTTTGTCCATCGTCTGCTTACCGCAGCCGGCAGAATCTTTGGTAGCGCCGATGCAGGCACAGATTTCGTTAGACAACTGGCTTATGAAAATGCTAATGCTGTCTGTCAGACTGCTATTCGACCATATAGAAAAAAGACTGATTTAACAGGCTATATACGTCTTTGTTCTAATATTGGAGCTGCTTATCAGCAAGGTCTTGCTATGGCTGCTGCTAAAAAAGGATTTACAGTTAAACAATTTTTATCTCAACAAAATAAAAACAAATGCTTTACTTGTGGAGAAACTGGTCATTTTGCCAAAAATTGTAACAAAGATAACAAAGGTCCTATTGATAATCCTAAAACAAAAATACCAGGATTATGCCCTAGATGCAAAAGAGGAAGACATTGGGTAAATGATTGTAGATCAAAAACAGATATTGAAGGTAAAGAATTAATTCCGCATTGGATAAATGATTACAGATCAAAAACAGATATTGAAGGCAAAGAATTAATTCCGATGTAGGGAAACGGGAATCGGGGCCAGCCCCAGGCCCCCAAACCCGTACCCAAACCCAGACAAATTTATGGGGCGCTCAAGTTTGTTCCACAAACCAACAATTCATCAAAAAACAACAACAATCCGTTTCAGATCTCTGCAGAGCCACAACAGGTAGCGCAGGATTGGACCTCAGTTCCACCTCCTACACAGTATTAACCCCTGAAATGGATATTCAGGCTCTTCCTACAGGAATTTTTGGACCTCTACCAGAGGGTACTTTTGTTCTCATAATAGGTCGTAGTAGTTCTACTCTTAATGGCATTCAAGTTCTCCCGGGAGTTACAGATAATGATTATACAGGTGAAATTAAGGTTATGACATCTTCTCCTAAATTTATTAGTACTATACAAACGGGACAACGATTTGCACAATTGTTACTTCTGCCTCTAATTCAGACCCCTAATAAAATTGTCTCACAACAGAGAGGTAATAAAGGAAACATCCGTTCCCTTTTTTTTTTTTCCGGGACCGGGGATCAAACTCAGGGCCTTAGTGCTTAGCGGCAAGCACTTACCCCACTGAGCTGTACCTCCAGCCCCAGAGAGGTAATAAAGGATTTGGCTCATCAGATATATATTGGGCAAAAGTTATTTCTACACAAAAACCTCTCATGACTCTATGGTTAGATGGTAAAGAATTCTCTGGATTAATTGACACAGGTGCCGATGTTACTATTATTAAAAAAGAGGTTTGGCCCAAGGCTTGGCCTTTAGACATCACTATTACTCACCTACAGGGCATAGGGCAAAGTCAAAACCCAGAAAGGAGTTCAAAATTATTAATTTGGAAAGATTCGGAAGGTAATAAGGCACTATACAACTTTATGTTATAGCTGGTTTACCGATAAATTTATGGGGAAGGGATTTATTATCTCAAATTGGTGTGATTATGGGAAGACCTAATACTGTGGTTACTGCTCAAATGTTAAGAAGTGGATTTGTGCCAGGTCAAGGCCTAGGTAAAGATAATACGGGAATAACAACACCTATAGAAGCTACTCCTAAATTAGACAGAGCAGGTTTGGGCCATTTTCCATAGGGGCCATTGATACTCCTGTGACTCATGCAGAAAAAATTACATGGTTATCTGAGGAGCCTGTTTGGCTCGATCAATGGCCTCTGTCTTCTATAAAATTAGTGGCTGCACAACAGCTGGTACAGGAGCAGCTTGAAGCTGGCCATATAATTCCTAGCAACTCGCCTTGGAATACTCCTATTTTTGTCATAAAAAAGAAATCAGGTAAATGGCGATTGCTGCAAGATCTTAGAGCAATAAATAAAACCATGATGCTAATGGGCACTTTACAATCAGGTCTTCCATCACCTGTCACTATACCTTTAGATTATTTCAAAATCATAATAGACTTAAAAGATTGTTTTTTCACCAAACCTTTACATCCTGATGATCAAAAACGGTTTGCTTTCAGTTTGCCTGCTACTAATTTTTGTGCACCTATGAAAAGATTCCAATGATGTGTTCTTCCACAAGACATGGCAAATAGTCCTACTCTGTGTCAATCCTTTGTTGCTCTAGCTTTGCAATCAATAAGAGATCGCTGGCCAGATATGTATATCATTCATTACATGGACGATATCTTGGTGGCTGGTCAGAATGGTGGTAAAGTACTTCAATGTTATAAAGAATTACAGTCTGCTCTGTCTGATAAAGGGCTACAAATTGTACCTGATAAGGTTCAACTTACAGAACCATACACATATTTAGGCTTTCAAATGAGAGGATCACAAGTTTTTTCACAAAAATTGGAATTAAGATTAGATACACTTAAGACTTTAAATGATTTTCAAAAACTTCTTGGGGATATTAATTGGCTTATGCCTTATTTAAAGCTCACTAAAGGTGAATTAAAACCTCTTTATGACATCTTACATAGTGATGCCAACCCCACATCTCCTCGTGTACTTACACCTGAGGGGAGACAAGCCATACATATAGTAGAACAAGCTATTCTGTCTCAATCAGTTACATTTATGGATTATGACAAACCTTTACAATATATTATTTGTAACACAGCATTATCTCCAACTGCTGTTTTTTGGCAGACAGCACCCTTGATGTGGGTTCATTTACCTGTTACACCCAAAAGGGTTATTGAACCATATTATAAAGCTATATCTGATCTTATAATTCTGGGAAGAGAACAAGGAAGATGTTGTTTTGGTAAAGAACCAGATGTCATTATACAACCTTATATTAAAGATCAAATCAATTGGCTTATGCAAACTACTGAGTTTTGGCCTATTGCTTTGGCCTCCTATATGGGACTCTTGGATAATCATTATCCTCCAAACAAACTCATTGATTTTGCTAATAAGCATGAATTTGTTTTTCCCAAAGTTACCACACTCCATCCATTAAAAGACGCTTTGTTAGTATTTACTGATGGTTCTTCAACGGGCATGGCTGCCTATGTTCGTCACAACAAAGACTTAACGGTACAATTTCAAACAAATAGCATTCGGCTCAATTGACAGAATTACATGCTGTCATTGCTGTTTTTTCTGACTTCTCTAATCAGTCACTCAATATTTATACAGACAGTGCTTACATTGCACATTCTGTCCCACTACTAGAAACTGCTGGTCTAATAAAAAATGTTTCCAATGCTGGGAAATTATTCCAACAATTACAAATGCTTATTACTAAGAGAAAACATCCTTTTTTCATAGGGCACTTACGTGCTCACACTGGATTGCCAGGACCTTTAGTCAGAGGTAATCATAAAGCTGATTTAGCTACTCGCTTAAATACAGTTCATCTATTAACTGCTATCATTCCTAATGATGGTACTGATAAAGTTATCTTAGCACAAAAAAGTCATCAATTACATCACCTAAATGCACAAACCCTCCGACATTTGCATAATATTGCTAGAGAACAGGCTAGACAAATAGTCAAAAATTGTCCTTCTTGTGCCATACACCTTCCAACTCCCCATCTTGGAGTTAATCCTAGAGGACTAATACCTAATGCATTATGGCAAATGGATATTACTCACATTCCTGAATTTGGTAATCTTAAATATGTTCATGTGATTATAGATACTTTTAGTGATTTTATTTTTGCTTCTCTTCAATCTGGTAAAGCTACTAGACATGTGATTAGTCATATGCTTAATGCTCTATCCGTCCTGGGATGTCCACAACAGATAAAGACTGATAACGGTCCGGGTTATTCTAGTTCTACTTTTTCAAAATTCTGCAAACACCTTAATATTCAACACAGGTATACCTTATAATCCTCAAGGTCAAGTAATAGTAGAAAGAGCACATCTTTCTATTAAACTTACTATAAATAAAATAAAAACGGGGGAATGGTATCCCACAAGGGGGTCACCAAGAAATATTCTTTCTCATGCTTTATTTATTCTCAATTTTTTAAATTTGGATGCTAATGGACAATCAGCAGCTTCTCGCTTTTGGCATACAGAAACACAAAAACAGTTTGCTTCCGTACTATGGAAGGACCCTATAACTAATTTGTGGCATGGTCCAGATCCGGTCCTCATCTGGGGCCAAGGATAAGTACATATATACTCCAAAGAAATGAAATCTGCAAGGGCTGGGGATATAGCTCAGTGGAATAAGCGCTTGCCTAGCAAGCGCAGGGTCCTGAGTTCGATCCCCAGTACCGCAAAAAAAAAAAAAAAAAAAAAAATTTGAACTCAGAAATGAAATCTGCAAGATGGTTACCAGAAAGATTGGTAAAACAAATAGATTATAAACAACAAATACAAGACAAACTTAATGATGGTTCCAGGGATGAAGAATCGCCCTGAGAATTTTCTTTATTAATAATTAGGATTACTGTATATGTGCTGTTGTGATTGTTGCAAACTCGCTTTTCATATTCATATTTATAAAAACAAGTATAAGACCGACTGTCAAAAATTGTTGTTGAGAGTCTTGTTTGTGTCCTTGAGAACTGAGAAAACCCAAGAGTTAAGATTCTGTTCAGCCAGAGAGCTCCTGGAGGATACAGAATATTCCCGGGGATGAGCGGCCTGGCCAACTGCCCGTTCTCGTCTAATGGCTTTAATGATTGTTTTGGGTGTTGGGTTAGCAAGAACATAAACAATACAATAATAAATTAGTACAAATGATCTTATAAAACTTTTCTGAGATCCAAACTCAAATTTGATACAAACAATATTATTTAATTGGTCGTATAACAAAAAGTTCAAGTATTTCTTTAAACCAAACAATACAATTTTAAACAAACAGCTCTTTCAGATAATGGATTCCAAAACTTGGATCCTGACATTGGGAATACTAATCACCCTGTGGCAACTTTCTGATAGTGGTCTTGGATCTCCCCCGTGGCAAGCAGGATTGGTGCGCTGGAGTAGGCAAGGAATGCAAGGTAGGTTGGCCAGATGGGGCATGTTTGGTGCCCCATGTGACTGTGAGGGAGGTACTATTACAACCAAACCTAAACAATATACCAGCTTCACAGATTGTGGTAATAAAATATCTTACTTAACATACATTAAAACTATAAAAGGAATTTACTTACAAAGCTACAAATGTTACTATAAGCCTCCAGCGATACTCCATGGCCAACCAGGACTATGTCCTACAGAATGTATTACTTATTATACTACAATGCATTCTTGTTATGAGTCAGTACAAGAATGCACAGGAATAGATAATAATATATATTTTACAGCCATATTGCAGCACACTGCCACTGGTACTTTTAGAGATGACTGGTCTAATGTTCATGGATTTTGAAAAGCCATAAATATATTCAGGCTTCATGCCACAGCACCCCAGGTAAACTGGTGTGCTGGAATAGGACTGCCCCGATACATATTTCTGATGGTGGTGGACCACAAGACAAAATTAGAGAAATTAAAGTACAAAGACAAATAGAGAGCGTTATGAAACAGATATCTTTAAAGACCAATCATCACTCTCTGACACTTTCTAAATCATGAAAAACTGATTTAAACATTCAAACTTCAGATATTCTAATGGCTACTTTAATGGCTCTTGATGTGTCTAATCCTAATTTAGCTAAAGAATGTTGGTTATGCATGACTCAAGGTACTCTCATGCCGCTTGCCATTCCTTCAAATTTCACTGTATATAATGTTCTAAATCCTACACATCCTAACTGCACCATAGGTTTACCATTTAAAATTCAACCTTTAGCTGTTAAATTTACCTCCTGTATACAAGGAAGTTTACGAAACAAGTATGCAATTGATGTTGGATTCGTTACTTTTGCTGAATGTACTCAAATAATTACTTATAGTTCCTCTATTTGCCTTTCAAGAGGACAAGTATTCATATGTGGAGGAAATCTAGCTTTCACCTTTCTGCCTGATAATTGGACAGGATTATGTGTTATAGCTACCTTATTACCTGATATAGAAATTGTACCTGGAGATGAACCTATTCCCATTCCCAGCCTTGATTATGCTATAGGTCACATTAAAAGAGTAAAAAGAGTAGTTCAATTTATTCCTTTATTAGTAGGATTAGGAATTTCGGGAGCTCTAGTCACAGGTTCAGCAGGGGTAGGAGTTGCTGTACATTCTTATAATAAGCTCTCTAATCAAGTAATTGATGATGTCCAAGCCTTGTCTAGCACTATTCAGGATATTCAAGATCAGATAGATTCTTTGGCAGAGGTAGTCCTCCAAAATAGAAGAGGATTAGATCTTTTAACTGCAGAACAGGGAAGGATTTGTTTGGCTTTACAGGAACTCCGTTGCTTCTATGCAACCAAGTCTGGCATTGTTCGAGACAAGATAAAAAAGCTCCAAGAAGACCTGATAAAGAGAAGAAGAGAATTATTCAAAAATCCACTTTGGAGTGCATGGAATGGAATTTTACCCTATCTTCTTCCCCTGTTGGGACCTTTAATTGTGTTATTATTGATTCTTTCATTTGGACCTTGTATTTTTAACAAATTCGTGGCTCTTGTTAAACAACAAGTAACTAACACAGTGGATGCTATAGAAATGCGATGGATTCAGGTCCATTATCACAGGCTTGATATAGACCTCGAGAAAGCAAATCATAACAATGCCCAGTAAAACCAATGGGCTATTCTAGCTTTCTCACCTTGGTGCGCTGGACTGGATAGCCAGAGAAGGGCAACTGGAAGCTCACATGTAATACCAACTACCACCTAAGACAGGAACTAGGCCTTTTTGCTGCCTTGCTTTCCAATGATGGGTAAGGTATAAGTTGGTCCCACATGAAAGCATCCTGACCTAAGATAGGCACAGTCCCCTCAAGGAGATTTGGTCTTTTTAATAAATAAAATAAAAAAGGGGGACCTGTGGGAGACCGCTGAGAGACCTGCGATTGGCATCCATTTTGTAAATCACCGGCCATTTTGAGAGTTGAGTTCCAGTTTCCAAATATGGTCAGTTTCCTGTAGATTATGTAATATCGCCTGATGCTCTGACCACCCTCACGTGATGTTTGAACCTCCTTCCTTTGCCTAGCTACCCGCTGACGTCAATCCCCACTCCGTACTGTATATAAACCCGAGCTTTCCGCTCAATAAACGAGACTTGATCAGACTCCTGTCTTGTCTCCATTTCTTGTGTCCCTTGTCTCTTTTTGATCCCACTCCCCCTCTAGGGTTTTCGTTGACTACCCGCAGGTCGGGACACTGTTCCATTGATCTTCAGGTCTGTTTTTATTGCCAGTATTATGCTGAAATTTTCACACTCACAAGTATGTTGTGATCTTCTTTATCTCTTTTGATAACTACACCCACTTTTTTCTGGGTTCCTGTCCATGGAGTATTGTTTTCCATCTTTAATTTTCAATGTATGAATTTCTTCTTGAGTTAAATGTATTTCTTGTATACAGCATATAGTTGGATTTTGTTTCTTGATCCACTCTGCCAGTCTACTTCTTTTGATTGGTGTGCATTGAGAACGTTTACGTTGATGGTTATTGATAAGTCACCGAGTCACTCCAAAGTTCCCCTGCCCTTTGCAAGAGAAGAAAACAGCTCCAGCCCAGCTCTGCAGGACAGGCCAGCCCATCAAGGTCACCCTGGCCTTTATCTTGCTCGCCTCCCAGACTGTGAAGCCCACAGGGACCAGATGTGCTTCTAGTCAGCTACAATGGCCCACTAACACCTCCTCTAGAAAAAAAGAAAAAAGGGGGGCCTTTAAAACCCCACACTTTGCACAGTTCACTACTGCTCTGGTCCGCTGGGCTGTTCCGGTCCCCTGGGAAGCCCTGCTCCTCACTCTTCCACTCTAATAAATCCTTCTCATGTCAGACAGACTGGTTTGGTTTGTGTGGGTCACAGAAACCCAGATGTGGTTAATTATCCAATCAGTTATAACTGATATGCATTGGTTTATCTTGTCATGTTATTTTCCTGGTGTTGGTTCCTCTTTTTTCCTCTATTTTTTCTTTTTAATTTTTGTTTAATTTTAAAGGTAAAAGAATGAATGAAAACATATTAACAGACACATAGACATTTACAAAATAACACAAAACAATAAAAGCAATACATATTTTCAGATAAGGTGATAGGAAATTAACAATAGTGGCTGTATTACATATTGATATGTTCAAATTGGTTACTCAGGTAAACAAATATAGGCATGTAAGATTGATCAAACAATTAAATATTAACTGTTCCTTTCAATAAAGTAATAGAAATCAGTAATGCAACTATCTCAGCTATCCTATGTATATCCTGTATGTATATACGTATTTATCCCTTGCTTTTTTCTTTTCTCTTTTCTCTCATCCCAGTTGTTCTTTCATTTTGAGCAATAACTGTTGTACCTTTTAGATTTTATTCACTCTTTCAGGTTCTTACACTAGTGAGACAATATGGTGTTCACACATATGTGTCTGATTTATTTCACTTTTGAGTATGGTCTCTGGTTGTGACCATTTACCAATAAAAGCTCCAATTTGTCTTTCTTTATAGGTCAGTAATATTCCGTATATATATTTTATTAACAAACACACATACATTTACAAAATACCACAAGAACAATGCAAGCAATACTGAAATTCAGACAAGGTGATAAGAAATTAACAATGGTTGTTGTATTACATATTGATTTCTTCAAAGTTGTTACTCAGGGAAACAAATATAGACACATAAAGTTGATCAAATAATTAATCATTAACTGTTCCTTTCAATAAAGTGATAGAAGTCAGTAGTACAACTATGATAACTATCCTGTATGTATATACAAATATAATTTTCCCCCTCTTTCTTTTTTCTCTCATCCTAGTTGTTCTTTACTTTTGAGCATTTTCCTTTCCTTTCACAATGTCTATCATATCTCCTAATTTTATTCACTCTTTCAGGCTCTTACACTAGTGAGACAATACATTGTTTACACATGTAGGTCTGATATATTTCATTTATGAGTATGGTCTCCAGTTGTGACCACTTACACATAAAAGCCTCAAGTTTATCTTTCTTTATAGCTGAGTAATATTCCATTATATAAAAATACCACAATTTTTTTATCCATTCATCAGTGGATGGACATTTGGGTTGCTTCCATGATTTAGCTATCACAGATTTCACTGCTATAAACATGGGTGTACATATATTACTATGATATGATGTTTCACTTCTGGGAAAAGACCCAGATGGGGAAGAGCTCAGTTAAGTGGGACTTCCAATCCTAGTTTTGTGAGGAATCTCCAGACTGATTTCCACAGTGGTTTCACCAATCGACACTCCCATCAGCAGTGGAAAAGTGTTCCTTTTTCCCCGCAGCCTCTACAGCACTTGTCATTGGTTGATTTCTTAATGATAGCAATTCTTACTGGAGTGAAATGAAATCTCTGTGTTGTTTTAATTTGCATTTCTCGAATGACTTATGATGTTGGACATTTTCTCACGTATTTATTTGTCATTTGTATTTCTTCCTCAGAGAAGTGTATATTCATCTCAGCTGCCCATTTTTGGATTGGATCTTTGAATTTGGGATGGCTGATGTTTTCTTAATTTTTTATATGTTCTAGATAGAAGTCCTTTGTCCAAGGGACAGTTAGCTAAATTTTTTTAACAGTTGGTGGGTTTTCTTTTTACTCTACTGGTGATTTATTTAGATGTGCAAAAACTTTTCAGTAACATGAGATCCCAGTTGTTGATTCTTTGAAGTATTTCATGGGCAGTTTGGTTTTTGTTCATGAATTCTCTGCCTACTCCTATGTCTTCAAGATTTTTACCTGCTTTCTCTTCCATTAGATTTAGTGTTTCTCTTTTAATATTGCTATCTGTGATCTATTTTGACTTGAGTTTGGTGCATGGTGATAGTCTTGGAGATATTTTCAGTTTTCAGCAAATGGCAGGCCAGTTTTTCCAGCACCATTTATTGAAGAGACTATCTTTCTTCCGTTGAAATTTTTTGGCTCCTTTGTCAAAGATTAGGTAGCTGTGTGTGTTCCTGGTATAGCTGTTCCTGTATATATCATATTGTTGGATTTTGTTTCCTAATCCACTCTATCAGTCTGTTTCATTTGACTGGTGAATTGAGGCCATTTACATTAATGGTTATAACTAATATGTGTTGGGTTATCTTTGTCATGTTATTTACTTGCTATTGGTTTCCTACTTTTTCTCTCTATTCAATCACTTGCTTTGCTTGAGAGTTCCTTTCTATTGTTGTTCTTGAAGTTGTGGTCATTTTTTCTTCTGTCTAGGGTATCTTTTAGTACTCTTTGTAAGGTTGGTTTGGCACTCATGAAGTTCTTCAGTTGTTCTTTGTTGTGGAAATATTTTATTTCTCCATTAAATTTCAAGGATAGTTTTATAGGATACATCAGTCTCGTTTGGAAGCCATTTTGTCTCAGGACCTGCAATACTTCACTCCATCTCAATCGGATGGTTTGTCTTGAGAAATCTGCTTTGATTTTGATGGGCCTCTTTTTATAGGTGATCTGTTTCTTTTCTCTAGAAGCTTTTAATATTCTGTTCTTTTGCTATATGTCTGGGATCTTGATTATTATATGTCTGGGTGTAGTTTTATTTTGATTATGACTAGTTGGATTTCTATATGCTTCACTTCTCTGTATGTCAGAATCTTTTTCCATGCTTGGGAAATTTTCTGGTATTATTTCTGCAAATATTCTCTTTATGTCACTTATGTTGCCACCTGCTGTTTCATTGACTCTTATTAGTCTTACATTATTTCTCTTTGTCACTTCTTGTAGCTGTTGAATTGATTTTTCCTGGTTTCTTGTTAATTTTAAAAGTTCCTTCCTTTTGTGATGATTAGCTGACATACTGTCTTCGAGAAATGAAATTTTATCTTCAGCTTCATTCAAGCAGTTTTTCCAGCTTTCAGTGGAAGTTTTTATTCCCTGGATATCTCTTTCAATTTGTTGCATGCATTTTAGTTCACTCCTGTATTTTTCATTTAACATTTCCATCAGTTTCGTATCCTCATCTATTTTTATATATGTCTTCTTTAGATGTGCTGAGCAATTCTTTCATTATTGTTGCCATTTCAGTTTTTTACCTGAGACATTACTTCTGCTCTGATGTCTTCTATGGCCTGATGAAGTTTGTTTTTTACTTCCATTACAATCATTTCAGCCATTTCAGGTGTGTGTTTACCAAGTTCTCTTATGTTGATGTGTCCTAGACTTGTTCCAGGTGGGGTGGAGTTCTGAGATTGCATTTTAGTCCTTCATCTTGTCATGTTTAATGCCAGAGGCAGAGCACCCAGTCTCCCTCTTCCCTGCCAGCTCAACAAAGGCCACAAGCATCCCTAGTTATCCTGGTGGTCAGACTTGGCACTCAGTGGCCCCCAACATGGGCTACTCACTCTAGAGTCTTCTGGAGCTTGACAGAGTGTACCTAGCTCTCCCAGGTCCCAGATATGAACCATGATGTCTGTGGATCACAGACCACCTGCACAAGTGTCCCCAGGCAGCTCAGGGCATGTGTATGACCCAGAAACAGGCTGCACTGGTAGCATGATCATAGACCACTTGGTCCCGTGTCCCCAGACAGTTCAGGGCACAGGGAGAGCCTAGACACGAACAGCAGGGTCAGCAGTTTGTGGACTTCCTGATTCAGTGTCTCCAGGCAGTTCAGGGCACATGCAGTAGCCAGACACAGGCTACACTGGTGATGATCACAGAGTGCCTGTTTCTTTGACCTCCAGGAGGTTAGGAGACACCAACAGCCCAGAGGCAAAACTGTGGTGTCGGCAGTTCATGGACTGCCTGATCTAATATCTCAGGCAGCTGTTAATCTTACATTGTTTTCTTTGCTTAGTCTTGCAGGTGTTGAGTTGGTATTTCCTGGTTCCATGTTTTAAGAGATCCTTCCTTTCACATTCATTAGTGGCAATGCTGTCTTCAAGATCTGAAAGTCTATCTTCAGCTTCATTCAAGCAGTTTTTCGGATGGAATTTTTAATTCCTGGATATCTGTTTGAATCTGTTTCATGCATTCTAGTTCTTTTCTATACTGTTCACTCAAGGTTTGCATGAGTTTCTATAATCCACTATTTTCTTATCAATATCTTCTTTGCCTGTGCTGAGCAATTCTTTCATTATTGCTGTCATTTCTTTTTTTAACTAAGACATTTTTTCTGATCTGATGTCTTGTATGGCCTGATGGAGTTTTTCTTTTTCTTTTTTTTTTCTTTTAAAAGTAAAAGAACAAAAACATTAACAAATACACACACAGTAGCACAAGAACAAGTACAAAAACTGAACAACAGGTACGGTGGCAGGGGATTAACAATGGTTGTTGTATTACACATTCATAACCTCAGAGTGTATGCTCAGGATAATACAAATAGACATACAAGATTGATTAAACAACCAATCATTGATTGTTTCTTATATCAAAATGACATGAGATAATAGTGCAATCATGTCAGCCATCCTGCACATATATACATACTTATGTAGGTATCCCCCTCTTCCTTTTCTCCTTCCCTTCATCCCGATTGCTCTTTACTTTTGAGCAGTCTCCCTTCATACCTCCCAATTCATATTCCCTCCTCCAGGTTCCTACACTAATAATATAATAGGCTGCTTGCACATGCATATCTGATTTACCTCACTTATGAGTATGGTCTCTAACTGTGACCATTTGCCTATAAAAACCTCTAGTTTGTCTTTCTTTATAGCTGAATAATATTCCATTGTGTAAAAATGCCACCGTTTTTTAATCCAGTCCTCTGTGGATGGACATTTGGGTTTCTACCATGATTTAGCTATTACAAATTGTGCTGCTATAAACATGGGTGCACATATATCACGGTGATACGATGTTTTCAGATCTTCTGGGAAAATACCCAGAAGGGGAATAGCTGGGCTGAATGGGACCTCTAGACCTAGTTTGCTGAGGAATCTCCAAACCAATTTCCACAGTGGTTTCACCAGTCTTCATTCCCACCAGCAGGGCAGAAGAATTCCTATTTCTCCACAGCCTCACTAGCGTTTGTTATTGGATGATTTCTTGATGCTGGCCAATCTTACTAGGATGAGAAGAAATCTCAGTGTTGTTTTTATTTGCATTTCTCAAATGACTAAAGATGTAGAACATTTTCTCATATATTTATTTGTCCTTTGTATTTCTTTATCTGAGAAGTGTGTATTCATCTCAGATGCCCATTTCTGGAGTGGGTCTTTGAATTTGGACAGGTTCATGTTTTTTTAATTCTTTGTATGTTCTAGATAGAAGGCCTTTGTCTGAGGGACAGCCGGTTAGGATTTTTCCCCAATCTGTGGGTTTTCTTTTTGCTCTGCTGGTGATTTCTTTAAATGTGCAAAAACTTTTCGTAAGATGAGGTCCCAGTTATTGATTCTTTGAAGTATTTCCCTTGCAGTTTGATTTTTGTTCATGAACTCTCTGCCTACTCCTATGTCTTCAAAATTTTTACCTACTTTCTCTTCCAATAGGTTTAGTATTTCTGTTTTAATATTGAGATCTGTGATCCATTTTGACTTGAGTTTGGTGCATGGTGATAAACTTAGGTCTATTTTCAGTCTTCAGCATGGAGTTTTTTCTTGACTTCAGTTGCTATCATTGCAGAAATTTCAGATGTATGGCTTCCAGGCTGTTATGTGTTGGTGCTTCCTGGGCTTGTTCTGGGTGAGATAGAGGTCTGAAAGTGCACTTTGCTCCTTCATTTTGTCATTTTTGAAGATCCAGAGGTTCCTTGGAGCTCAGCCTCACTCCCACGATGGTGTGGGAGTTGCAAGGCAAGGATCCAAAGATCCCCAGTGCTCAGTGTGGCTCCTGTGCTGGTGTGTGGGGGTAAGGTGGGATTGAAGATGCTCCTGAAACTTTCTTCCCTGAGTTGGCTCCCTGGTCAGTGGGGGATGGGTGGGGGAAGCTTACTGAAGTTTCTGAAGCTATTCCGGGCTCAGCTCAGCTTCCACAAGGTTAAGGGGTGCGGGGCATGGTCACTGAGGCTTCTGACATTGCCCAGGACCCAGCCAGGTTCCCTCACTGGTAGGGGAGTGGTGAATGCAGTGTCCTCAAGGCCACCAACTCTGTCCAGGGTTCAACTTGGCTCCCATGGGGGTGTGGGTGGTGATGGGAGTGGCCACTGAGGCCCCAGAAGGTAGCTGGCATTTCACACGCCTCTCACACTGCTTTGAGAGGTGCGGGGATGGCTCACCAGGGTTCCTCAAAATGTCAAGTGTTCAGCCCAGCTCCCGTGGAATGCAGGTGTTCAGGGAGTGGCCACTGAGGCCCGAAGAAGGTGGCCAGGTCTCTACTTGCCTTGCATGCCGGTCAGGAAGGTGCGGGAGTGGCTCACTGGGGTTCCTGAAGATGTCTGGGTTTCTTCAGTTTGCTTTCCGGGAACCCAAAACTTCTGCCACCATTGAAGGAATAACCCTGAATCCCTGGAAACCTAGGGAGATTTAAAATGACAAAAAGAGAGCAAAATGCAACCTCATCCAGAACAAGTCTAGGAAACATCAACATGGAAGTCACACATATGAACTCTCTGAAATGACAGCAACTGAAGTAAAGAACCAACTACATCAGGCTATAGAGGAAATCAGATCAGAAATAATGTCTCAGGTAAAAAAAGAAATGGCATCCATAATGAAAGAACTGCTCAGCATATCAAAAGAAGCACGGATAAAACATAGAGGGGCACATAAAAATGATGGAAACCTTGAATGAACAGTATAGGAAAGAATTAGAATGCGTGAAACAGATTCAAAGAAACATTCATGAAATTAAAAATTCCACTGAAACCTGGAAGAACCACTCAAATGAAATGGAAGATAGACTCTCAGACCTTTCAAACAGCATTGCAGCTAGTGATCGTGAAAGAAAAAACCTCTTAAAAATAACAAAGGAAACACCTGGGGTGAGGGAAAGAAGAAAAAGAAAGAAGGAAGGCAATACATATATAGAAGGATAGCTGGGATAACTTTACTGCTGATGTCAGATGGATTATTGAACAGAACAGTTAATGCTTATAATTTTTTACACTTTGACAGTTTTACATGCTTATATCTGGTAATCTGAGCAACTGATTTGAAGACAACAATATGCAATAGAAAAACCATTGGTGAATTTCTACCATCTTGCCTAGTGAAGCTCTGTATTATCTCTAAAGTTTTATTTAGGGCCAGGGATATAGTTCAGTGGCACAAGCACCTGCCTGGCAAGTGCAACATCATGAGTTTGATTCCCAGTACCAAAAAAAAAAAAAAAGATTCTAAAGTTTTATTTTATAATTATTCTTTTATTCTCTTTAATGGTTTGAATAATCTTCCATTCTTACATCTGGTAATCTGATCAATGTAGTAGAAGATGACAATAAGTAATAAAACAACCAACATTAATTTCTATCATTTTGTTTTGAAACCCTGTATAATTTTTAACGTCTTTGCTTTGTTTTATGTCTGTGATGTTGGTATGTTGTTATTTTCTTTTCTGTTTATTTACTACTCTCTTTAAAATAATAAAACAAAGGAACAGCAAATAATTCAACAGCTGCAAGATGAGGCAAAGAAATACAATGTAAGGCTTATTGTTGTCAATGAAGGAGCAGGGGGCAACATGAATGACATAAAAAGAATATTTGTAGCAGTAATACCAGAAAATTTCCCAAGTATGGGAAAAGAACCTTACATACACATAAGTAAGGCCTATAGAACCCCAATTAACCATAACTAAAATAAATCTAGACCCAAACACATAATAATCAAGACCCAGAAATTCAGCAAAAGAACAGAAAACTGTTAGGAAAAAGAAACAGATCACCTATAAAGGAAAATCCACCAGAACCATGGCAGATTTCTTAACACAAACCATCAAGTCAAGAAGGGCTTGGAATGAAGTATTTCAGATCCTGAAAGAAAACAACATCCAACCCAGATTGCTCTACCCTGCAAAGCTATCTTTCAAAATTGATGAAGAAATAAGATACCTCCATGACAAAGATGAAATGAAAGAATTCATGATCACCAAAGCAATCCTACAAAGAGTACTGAAAGACATTCTACAAACAGATAAAAATTACCACAATCTCAAGACCAACAACAGAAAAGAACTACCAAGCAAGGTAGGCAGGTAAATGGAGGGGGAAAGTACAGAACCAAGTGTGAAAATAACATGACAAGGATAGGTCAATACATATCATTAATAACCCTTGAGGTTAATGGCCTCAATTCACCAATCAAAAGAAACAGACCGGCAGAATGGATCAAGAAACAAAAGTCCAACAATATGCTGTATACAAGAAATGCATTTAACTCAAGGGGAAATTCATAGGCTGAAAGTCAAAGCATGGAAAGCAATACCTCATGTGACCAGAACCCAGAAAAAAAAGCAGGAGTATCTATTCTATTTGCAGACAATGTGAACTTCAAACCAACAACAATCAAAAGAGATAAAGAAGGTCACTACATCCTTGTTAGGGGAAAACTGCAAGGGGAATAGATAATCATTATAAATATATAAGCACCAAATATAGGAGCACCCAACTATATAAGGTAAATTTTAACAGACATAAGAAATCAAATAAGTAATAACAAATGTAACGGGATTTTAACACCCCATTCTCACAAATAGATAGATCAACTAGATTAAAAATCAGCAAAGAAGTAACAGAACTAAGCCATACATGTGAACAGATGGACAAGTACAGGGCATTCCAGCTACCAACATAAGAATATACATTCTTCTCAGCTGCGCATTGGACATTCTCTAAAATACACCACATAGTAGCACATAGAACATGCTTAAGTAAATGCAAAAGAACTGAAATTATTCCATACATATTAACAGAGCAATAAAACTGGAAATTAATGCTAAAAGAAATTTGCAAAATTACATAAACACATGGAAATTAAATAACATCCTTCTGAACAACCAAAATGTCACAGAAGAAATTAAAGAGGTTAAAAAAAAAAGAAATTAAAGAGGTAATTAAACAATATTTACAATCAAACAAAAATGCAGATACAAACTACTGATAACTGTGGAACACAATGAAAGCAGTCCTAAGAGGCAAATTTATAGTAGTGGATATCCACATCAGGAAAACAGAATGAAAACAAATGAACAACTTATGTTACACTCCAAATTTCTAGAAAAAGAAAAGCAAGTCAAGCCCAAAGCCCAAAGAAGGGGGAAATTATAAAAATCATAGTCAAAATTAATGCAACTGAAACTAATAAAACCATTCAAAGAATTAATGAATAAAAGAGTTGGTTGTTGGAAAGAATAAAGAAAATTGATAAACCCCTAGACAACCTTATCAAAAAAAGGAAAGAAAAATTCAAATCCATGCAATAAGGAATGAAAAGGGTGGAATCACTACAGATCCTATAGATATTCAGAAGATCATCAACACCTACTTCAAAAATCTTTACTCTTACAGGATGGAAATCACAGATGAAATGGACAGGTTCCTAGATAGATATGAATTACCAAAGCTGAATCAAGAAGATCTAAATTTCCTGAATACCCCATATCAGCCAATGAAATTGAAAATGTAATAAAACCTTATTAGAAAGAAAAGCCCAGGTCCTGATGGATTCACAGTTGAATTCCACAAGAAATTTAGAAGAGATTTAATGGCAATTCTTCTCAAACTCTTTAATGAAATGGACAGGGAGGCAATTCTTCCTAACTCATTCCTGGAGACAAAGATTACCCTGATATTAAGACCAGAAAAAGACCCAAGCAAAAAAGAGACCCATAGGCCAATCTCCCTAATGAACATAGCTGCAAAAATTCTTGCTAAATACTAGTTAACAGAATTCAGCAAATCATCAAGAACATAATACACTATGACAAAGTGGAATTTATCCCAGGAATGCATGGATAGTTCAATATATATGAATCAATAAATGTAATATACCATGTCAATAGAAAGACAAAGATCACATGATCATCTCCATTGACGCAGAAAAAGCTTTTAATAAAGTCTAGCACTTATTCTTAATAAAAACTCTACAGAAAATTGGAATAGATGGACATTGCCTCAAAGAGCCAACATCATACTAAATGCACAAAAATTGAAGGCTTTCAGTGTAAAAGCAGGAATAAGACAAGGATGTCCACTATCACCACTCATATTCAACATAGTTCTGGAAACACTAACCAGAACTATTAGACATGACAGAGAAATAAAGGAATAAGGATATGAAAGGGAGAAGTGAAATTATCTTCATTTGTAGATGACACAATACTCCCCATAGAAGACCCTAAAAACTCCAACAAAAGGCTCCTAGAATTAATAAACAAATTCAGTAGCATAGCTGGATATGAAATAAATACTCAAAAATCAATAGCATTCCCACACACAAACAACAAACATAGTGAAAGAGAAATAAGGGAAAACATAGCTTCCACAATAGCACCCAAAAAACTGTAATACTTAGGAGTTAACCTAACAAAAGAAGTAAAAGATCTATACAATGAAAATTACAATGATTCTAAACAAAGAGATTGAAGAGGATTTCAGAAAATGGAAAGATATTCCTTGCTCATGAATACGAAGAACCGACACTGTGAAAATGGCCATACTCCCAAAATTGTTATACAGATTCAATGCAATTCTGATGAAAACAACATTGATACACCTCACAGATCTAGAGAAAATATTCCTACAATTCATCGGGAATCAGAAGAGACCCAGAATAGCAAAAGCAATCCTAGACGACAAAGGCAAAGCAAGAGGTATCACAATCCCTGACCTGAAATTATATTACAAAGTTACTGTGATAAAATCAGCATTGTATTGGCCAAAAAAAAAAAAAAGAACTGAAGATCAGTGGAACAGACTAGAAGATGCAGACACAACCACAAAGATGCTCGGCCAACTTATCTTTGACATAGGGGCCAAATATGTTCAGTGGGAGAAAGATAGCCTCTTTTGTGCTAGACAAACTGGCTTTCCATAAGCTGAAGACTAAAACTAGACCCATGTCTATCACCATGCACCAAAATACAATCAAAATGGCTTAAAGATATACATATTAAAACAGAAACTCTAGATCTAATGGAACAGAAAGTAGGTGAAAGTCTTGAAGAAATAGGGGTAGGCAGAGAATTCGTGAACAAAAACAACACTGCATGGGAAATACTTCAAAGAATCAACACCTTGGATCGCATCTTATTGAAAAGTTTTTGCACATCAAAAGAAATCACCAACAGGGTGAAAAGAAAACTCAGACGTGGGGAGAAAATTTTAGCCAACTGTCTCTCAGAAAAAGGACTCCTATGTAGAACATACAAAGAATTTTTAAAAATCAGGTCCCCAGAGTTCAAAGACCCAATACAAAAATGGGCATCTGAGATGAATACACACTTCTCACATAAAGAAATACAAATGGCAAATAAGTACATGAAAAAATGTTCAATGTCATTACTCATTTGAGAAATGCAAAATAAAGCAACCCTGAGATTCCATCTCACCCCAGAAATAATGGCTATCATGAAGAAATCAACCCATAATAAATGCTGGAGGGGCTGTGGGGATAAAGGAACACTTTTCAACTGCTGGTGGGAGTATGAGCTGGTGCAACCACTGTGGAAATCAGTCTTGAAATTCCTCAGCAAACTAGGATTAGAGGTACCATTCAACCCAGCTATTCCCCTCCTGGGTATTTTTCCAAAAGAACTGAAAACATGATATCCTAGTGATATATATGCACCTATGTTTATAGCAGCACAATTTGTAGCTAAATCTTGGAAACAATCCAAATGTCCATCAACTGAGGAATGGATAAAAAAGATGTGGTATTTTTATGCAATGGAGTATTACTCAGGTATAAAGAAAGGTAAATTAGAGGCTTTTATATATAAACGGATGGAACTAGAGACCACACTCACTAGTGAAAGAAATCAGACTCACACGTGTAAACATTGTATTTCCTCCCTACTATAAGAATCTGAAAGAGTAAATAAAATCTGAAAGGTACAATAGCTATTGTGAAAGGGAAAAGAAACTGCTCAAATAGATGAAGGAGGGGAGAGGAAAAAGAAAGAGGGAAGAGGGAAAAATATGTATATGTATATACAGGATAACTAGGATAATTGTACTACTACTATCTGTTGGTTTATTGAAAGGAACTGTTAATGTGTAATTGTTTCGTCTTGCATGCTTATATTTGGTTATATGTGCAACCATTTTGAAGATGACATTATGTAATAAAACAACCATTGTTAATATCCTATCATCATGCTTTGAAAATCAGTATCATTTTTGTTGTTTATGTATTTGTTTTTGTTATTTTGGGTTTTTTTTAAATGAAAACCAAAATTGATATGTATATATAAGGGTAGCTGGAATAGGTGTATTGCTGATGTCTGTGGTTTATTGAAAGGAACAGTCAATGCTTAAAATTTTCTTTTTCCTTGACCAATTTTTCATGCTTGAATTTGGTAATCAGAATGACTGATCTGAAAACAACATGCAGTATAAAATCCATTGTTGAACTCCTACCATCTTGTATGGTAAAGCTCTGTATCATTTCCAATTTTTTTTTTTTATTACTTGCTATTGTCTTTGTCTAATCAATCTTACATTCTTATGTCTGGTGGACTGAGCAACTTCATTGACGATAACAGTGTGTAATGTAGCAATCATTGTTAATTCCTATCATGTTATTTTGAGGCCATGTACCATTTTTGTTGTTTTGATTTTTTGTCTTCATTGTTGTTTTGTTAGTTTTTAAATTTTTAAAATAAAAAAGAAGAAATCAACCAATAAAAAATACTGGAAGGGCTGTGGGGAAAAAGAAACCCTTCTTCACTGTTGGTAGGTGTATAGAATGGTGCAATCACGGTGGAAATCAGTGTGGAAGTTCTTCAAAAAAATAGGATTTGAGGACCCAAATGATCCAGCTATTCCCCTCTTGGGTATTTTCACAGAAGAATTAAAAACATCATACCATAGCAATACATGTGTACCCATGTTTACAGGAACACAATTTGTAGTATCTAATTCTGGGAAACAACCCAAATGCCCATTAATGGGGCTGGGGATATAGCTCAGCGGCATAAGTGCCCACCTGGTAAGCACAAGGTCCTGAATTCAATTCCTGGTACCCCCCCCAAAAAATAGAACATCAGAAAAACAGAACACCAAATGCGCATTGTTATGGTTGATACATTGTGTCAACTTGGGGAGTCTAGAGGTTTTGCTAAGTAACTCAGCAATTGTAAATCTTGGGGTAAAAAGGACATGCCCTCACCCTTCTGGGATGTTGTTTATTGTGTTAATTTGGGAAGTTTAAAAGGTTAACTATGTGATTCAGCAGGAAGCCAGGGTGCTTACTTTGTATACATCCTGAGCCTGTGGAAGAGGAGGGCATGGAGACTGTGTGAGAGCTACACGCCCCCTGGGTGGGGTAGGCTGTTTACAATGTAAGGGAAGGAAAGAGGCTGCTTGCAGCCATTCCTCCCTTTTGCTCTTGTGGTTTTTGCTGTGCTCTGCTGCCCTGAACAGTTTGCCTTCTTCCATGTGCCACTCTGCCTCAGAACCAGCCAAGTATGGACTGAAACCTCCACAAACTGTAAGCTAAATAAACCTTTCCTTCCTTCAGTTTGGGTGTTGGGTATTTTGTCTCAGCAATGAGAGAAAAGTAACCAAGACATGCATTAACCAAGGAATGGATAAAAAAGATGTGGTATTTTTATACAATGGAATACTACTCAGTTACAAAGAAATATAAACTTGATACTTTTATAGGTAAATAGATGCAATTTGAGAACATACTCATAAGTGAAATAAATCAGACTTGCATGTGTAAATATCATTATCACCCTAGGATAAGAAGTTGTAAAAGTAAATAAGATAAAAAATGTGCAGTAGATATTGGGAAATGGTAAGAAATTGTTCAAAAGGAAAGAGAAACTGGGATAGAAGAAAGGAGAAAAGCAGGAAAGAAAAAGGGAAAGGAAATTATAATATGTATATATGTTAGTTATATATATAACTAATTTCTTAGCTCATTGAACAGAAAGTTTTGTGCTTACATCATCTAATCAATTTTTCATGCCTATGTCTTGTAATCTGAGCAACTACTTTGAAGATAACAATAAGCAATATACTAACAGTTGTTACTCTCCAATCTTGGTTTGAAATTTTTTATCATTGTTTTTAGTGTTTCTGATCTTTGATTGAACAATAAAAGATACGGGCATAAAAAGTTCTGCAAATGATATTAGCACAAACCTTTCTTTTCAATGAAATAAGAGAATCTAGTAATATATCTAAGTTGTGATTTTTTTCCCTTCCCCTTCCTTCCTTTCCCCATTAATCCACGCAAGTTCTTCATTCCTTTTGAACTACTTCATCCCAGTTTTCTCATTGAATATTGAAATTTATTCCTTTGGACTTTTCCATGTGCTGAATGTGTTTGGATCTAAGCAATCCAGTGGGTGTATGGGAAAGAGTTTTTACTTCCCACAGCATTCACAGTACTTGCCACTTCAATCAGCCTCCTGCCAGGAAGTTTACCTACTTCTCCTACAGGGGAACTGGAGTAATTTACAAACCTCAGAAGGAAACAAAAGGGCAACTCTTCCAGCCAAACAACAATCATCATGCTTTACAGAGACCCCAGGGAAGACATTATGACAGGAAATATTTTTGAAGCAACACAACAAACCTGTGAGTATGAAACATTAAACCCCACTTTACGAGGATGCTTCTGAAGACTGGTGAAGTTCAAGGCCCATAAAAGGGCAGAAAACACATCAACACATAGAAATATCAGCACTACTAGAAAACACCTATTCTTACCTCTCTAAAAGCCAAATAGGGAAATACATAGGTTGAGGATTTTTCTTTGGTGGCTCAGAATCTGCTGTAGGCCAAAGAGGCTGGCCATGCATTTGCCTTCCCAGAGGGTATAAGTGGGCAGAGAATGATACCAGTATTCCACAGAAGGGGCTGATACCATGAGCACCAATCTTTTTTTTTTTTTGCACTGGGAATCAAACTCAGGACCTTACAATTGCTAGACAGGGGCTTATGCTGCTGAGCTATATCCCCAGCCCAGCACCAACTCTTCTGTTATAGATGGCCAGACCTCAACCCAGAGCCCAACAAGGGCACAGCAATCCTGGAGAACATGGAGAAGTCTTGAGCTGCTTGCACTCCCTTCATTACTGGATCCTTTCCAAAAAGTCGTCCTCCTGGATGAGGAATATAACCCACGAGAATGCTCACCTAATATGAGGGAAGGCCTGGGTTAATCCCAAACACAGAAAATATAAGTCTCTAGCAGTGGTTTATCTGCTGCCTCCACCAACATTTCCTGCCGCTGTGTCGCGTGATCTTCTTCCCTCAACTTCTGAGAGTGCAAAGATTACAGTTTTGCACCTCCGCACTGGTGGTAGTTGTTATAATCACCCAAACTCTACAAATGAAGACACTGAGAGCTCTGTGGAGTGAAATTCAGGTCACAAGCTAGTAAAAATGAAATATCTTCCAGTCCTTCCGATGTTGGACTTCCTTGAAGGCGTATGTAGGAATGGTATTCTGGGACCTTCATAGAACAGTGGGGAGGCACAAAACAAAGTGGGCATGTCTAGGACTGAGTGAGCCCAGGGCTCTTATCTATGAGGCAGGGTAGCTCACCAAAAAAATGCTTAAACTAATTTTTCTTTTTATTAGTACACTTGTGCAGTGCGTGATGTTCACATTTCTCGTGCACAGTTGGTGTGCGTACATAACACATCCTTTTTCCTTTCTGTGCCCTTTCCACCCCCACATGCCCCTACCTCCTTCTCTTCATCTTCTTCCCATTTGAGAAAGATCTAAGTTCCTACTTCCTATCACCTATGTTATATTTGGCTCTTTATTTATACTTTGACTTTCTCATATAAGGAAAGTCACACAATATTTAAGCTTCCGCATCTGATTGATTTCACTTAACAATGTGGTTTCAAAGTTCATCCATTTTCCTACAAATTATTCAAGTGTTTCCTTATGGCAGGGTAGTACTCCACTGTGTACAAATACATTTCCTTTACCCATTCATCTGTTGATGGACATATGCTAAGCTGCTTATAGATTTAGTTATTATTTAGTTACTATTATGAATTGTGCTGTTACAAATATATATATATATACATATATATCTTTAGGAATGGGCCACAATAACATTAATGACCCCAAGCCAATCCATATATTGGCATTCCAAGAAAAGCAATTAATAGCAATAGCCTATGTCATGTTGGCTGATAGTAATGCAATCAGAATTATAGTGTCAAATATGAACTCAGGCTGCAGGTTTTTTTTTTTTTTGCAGTACCAGGGATCCAACTAAGGACCTTGCACTTGCCAGGCAGTGCAACGCAGGACCTTGCACTTATGCCACTGAGCTATATCCCCAGCCCTCAGGCCATGGATTTAGCACAGTGGGACGTCACCTTCCTGCAAGTGTGAGGTCCTGAGTTCAATTCCTGGTACCAAATATGACCTGAATATTGACAAGCCAAAAGGGCCAATAATGTATACCCTTAAGCACAGAAAAGGTATCTTCTAAGATATCTACAGTTTTACCTCTACTAACAATAGAACAGTATTTGATAGCAATAATGAAAAATTAACTAGCTATCTGGAAATTCATAGTGCTTAGTAGTTATACGAGTAAAGATAGAATGGGTGAGGAACCAAAGAACAAAAAAAGCGGTATTTTAAAATGTAATCAGTGAGATATGATGAGAGAAAAGTGAGATAAGGGGCTCCTATTGAAGAGTAAAGGAAAATTAATAGTGTTAGAGAATAATCAAGAAAAAGAAGAAAACTAAATAGAGTAAACTAAATGAAATAAAAGAAAATAAGAAAGAAGAGGGGAAAAAGTTGAAAGGGGAAAAGAGGAAAACAATAAAACAGGAAAAAGGAGAGAAAAAACTTAAACCCCTGGAAAACCCAGTGAAGGAAATATAAAAATAATTTTAAAGTACAATGTCAAAATAGACTTGAGTCAAAGAAAAAAATTCTGTGCTTTTTAATTAGTGATTTCTTTCTGAGATCTGTAGTCTTGGGATCAGCCAGTCATGATTTTCTCCATGTAGCCTTAGGGTCTTGGGTTTTTGAGTTGTTCTTCCAGCATCAGAGCCCTGTCCACCTACACCACACTGGGCTTACTTTCCAAGCCATCACCTGGCCTGGCTCCATTGGCAGATGAGAAATGGCATCAGCCTCTGGTCTCTGCTGGATCTAGGCCATGAGTTGAGGGTTCAAGTGGACATTTGGATTTAATGTAGACAGTCACATGGTCAGGCTGATCAGCTTTTTGCTTGGGGATTGTCCTTGTCCAAGGTAGGTTGAGTGGTTAGTCCTCACCCCTGCAACCCTAAGCTACAGGGAAGCCCCACTGGAGTTGGTGAATGGTCACACCCTTCATCTGACAGGAGGTGAGCTGTGCACCTGGCACAGGCCTGGCTGCTTGCACGGGGACAGGGTGCTGTGCGTCCAGCTTGGGCCTACTTGCTCCAGCTGGAGGCATGAGGACCATGCCATCTTCCCTTAATTAAAAAAAAAAAAAAAAAGAATAAATACCTGGTGTGGTAACCAATAAATAAATAAAATTAGAAGAAAATGTGTATAATGTACAATGATATACAATGTATAAGTGAATGATACTAAATGAATAAATAATAATGACTCCACCCTGAATTGTATTTGTCTTCATATTAACGACTACAAAATAAAATTTTAATTTTTTTAATGGTGGAAAGAGCCCATGGAGCCAAAAGTGCCAAGTGCCCTCTAATGTCACGGTGTGCCTGGAGTGACGATAAAGCACTGCTGTAGGCACGAACCAGATGGAAACAAGGTCAGAATGTTCTTTCATAATTAGACTTTCTTGACTAAAGAAAGACCACTGGTACCTCAGTTCATGAACTTAATTCTTTCCATGATTCTGGTTGCAAACCAAATTGAATAAGAACCAAATGAAATTCCCAGATAAGGTCAATATTGAACCTAACCATTAAATTCAATTCAGTTCCCCATCCAATTTGGTTTGTGACTACAATCATGGAAAGAGTTAAGTTTGTGACCCGAGGTACCACTTATGTCTCAGAAAGATTTGGAGTTATCGCAGTTGAGCTGTAGAATACTCAGGGAACATAAGAGTAAACACTTAGTGATTACTGTCCTATTTGATCTTTTCCTCCTTAATGGGTATTTAGATAAGAACTGCCCTTGTAGAATATCTACTATGCCCTATTTTGGGTCTTGGAGTTGGGTCTTAACATAGTACCAGGACAGGCCCCTGGTGACTTTCCTTTTCTCACAAGTGTGTCCTCTGGTGCTTGGCACTTCCTGTACTCTCTCCGCTTTGCTGTAGAGAATCAGCTCCCATAGTGTGTATAGTCTGGGTGAAGCTTTCCATCAAAGAGTCTTGTCCTCACTCAGGTGGACATGAAACTCTAGCATGATGCCACTTCTTCATTTCCTTTTTTTTTATTTTTAAGGTGTTGGAGCCTAGGGCCTTGCATGTACTAAGCAAATGCTCTACCACTGAAGGATGTTTTCATTCCTTTTTTAAATGTTTTGAGACACAGTCTCACCAAATTGTCCAGGGTGGTCTTGAACTTATCTCCTGCCTCAGCTTCACAAGTTAATGGGTAACAAGTATGAATAACTGCACATCACCACTTCTTTAATTTCCATTTTGGGTTGATGTCACAAAGCCTATAGTTGATCAGAGTTCATTTACCCTTTTGGTGGAGCCCAGAAGAGATTGGCCTTGAAATCCAAGTTGCCAGAGCTGCTGTGATTTCTTTAATGTTTTTTTGAAATATTGCAACTGGGCATGGTGGCACATACCTGTAGTTCTAGCACTCAGGAGGCTGAGGTCACCTCAAGTATGAGGCCATCCTAGGCTACATAGTCAGTTCAAGGACAGCCTGAACATAACAAGACCCTGTCTCAAAAAACCAAAAGCAAAAAACAAAAAAAAGAAAAGAAAAAAAATCAGTAATCATATCTATTTAGTTGGTTTTTCTTCCTAGTATTGGGAAGTGAACCCTGGGCCTTTGTACTAAGATATATCCCCATCCTTTTAATTTTTAATTTGGGGCAAGGTCTTGGTACGTCACTGGCTTGCTCAGGTTGGGGTTGTAATCCTCCTGCCTCAGCTTCCAATAGCACTGAAACTACAGATGTGCACTACCAGGCCCAGCTATAATTTGTCTCTTAACTCTTGATTGTTTCCTTTGCTGTTGCGGAAGTTTTTCAGTCATATGTAACCCCATTTGTCAATTATTGCTTTTATCTGTTCTTTTGATCTGTTATCCTTGCCCACACATCCTAAAATACTTTCATTATATTTTTTTCTAGTAATTTCATATTTTTAGGTTTAACACTTAAGTCTTTAATTCATTGAGTTGATTTTTTATAGTGAGAGACAGCGATCTAACTTTATCTTCCTGCATATGTTTTGTCAGCACCATTCATTGAAAAGCTTGAAAACTTTCCCCAGTGAAGGTTCTTGCTGTGTTTATTGAAAACGAGCTGGATGTAAATATGTGAGTTTACTTCTTGCCTCTGTTTTGTTCCATCGGTCTCTGTTGTTATGCTATTTTGATGACTATATCTTTGCAGTATATTTTGAATTCTTGAAAAAATATTGTTATGGCTCTGATTTTGTTCATTTTGCTCTGGATGGTTTTTTTTGCTAATCTATACAAATTTTAGGGGTAATTTTTTCTTTTTCTATGAAGAATGTGTTTAGTGTTACAATGAATCTGTTTAATGACAATGCAATGTCACATTTCCGCAAAAATCTTCAAAAGGAAGCAAAGGCAAGTATCATTTGATAGATTCCTTGTTAAAATTGCACAAAAAGGGGAAGATTTCATTGAGCCGATAGACAGCAGTGATTCCATTAGCGATAGTGAAAGTCTTCCTCTGTGAAGGAGCCACGTCGCCCTCCCCAGCCCCAAGCGTGACTGTGCTCACTTGCAAGCAGTGCAGGTCATACGGTTTAGTGAGTCTGGCTCAGGCTGTGTATGTACCTTCATGAGAACAGGCAGCTGAAGATGGCCTAGAATTGTTCATTATCAGCTGCCACAGCTGAGCTCAGATAGATGAGCTGTGATACCATGGGGCCAACATATGAGGTAACGTCTCTGCTGAGACCTGCATGACAACAGAGGAAAGATTCCTTCCCAAAATTGGCTACAAGCAGGTCACCTGTGAACTGCAGCCTGAATCTGGCTGTTCCTGTCCCATCAGCAAGAATCCTTCGCTCCCTCTGCTGCTCACCTTGCCTGCCCCACCACTCATCTAGCATATCCAGTTGCAAACCCCTCCCATTTTCCTCAATGAATAAATACCAAGGTTCTGGGTGGTTCGTGGCCTTTTTGTCCTCAAGAACAACTAACTGGTCATCACAGATCCCTGCCCGCATAACTATTTAGTCTCTTGCTCTTTCTTCCTGCCAAATGCTGTTAACTCCAGGCAGGAGATTAGAACACACTGCAGGGGTCTCCAATAGTCCTACATGATAACCCTCCTCTCTCGTTTCCCTCACACCAGCCACAAAAGTTTCCAAAGGCAAGTGCAGATTAGTTT